>PVIA01004819.1:0-128681 GCA_004024845.1 Tonatia bakeri | reverse complement strand
GCTATTGTAAATTGTGCTGCTATGAACATTGGGGTGCAAAGGTTCTTTTGGATTGGTGTTTTAGGATTCTTAGGATATAATCCTAGCAGTGGAATTGCTGGGTCAAAAGGCAGATCCATTTTTAATTTTCTGAGGAAGTTCCATACTGTTTTCCATAGTGGTTGTACCAGTCTGCAGTCCCACCAACAGTGCACTAGTGCTAAAGAAAACAGTTCCAAAATAAAAAGAGAATCAACTATATGGGAAAACATATTTGCCAATGATACCTCAGATAAAGGCTTAATCTCCAAAATATATAAAGAACTTACACGATTATACTCTAAGAAGTCTGCACTGATTCTTGAGTCTTGGGAGTTAATTAGTAATTTCCTCACTTCGACATTAGTGAGAGGTACCATTAGCAGGAAATACCCTCCAGGATTTTTCCTTGAGCAAGTGATGCTTAGCCAACGGGCAGCTACTGCCCACTTTCCTCTGTCTCACTGAGAATATCTGGAAGAGGTAATCAGAGTCCTGGGAGTCACCGTTACCGTTCCTTTCACAGTTTCAAGTATATTCTCTTTTGAATAAACTAACTTTAAGAATGATATTTCCATGTGTGTCAATGTGTTTGGAACAAAATTTTTAATAATATCTGAAAGAAAAACAAAGGATAGAGTCACTACTCATTTTACGTTGCATTCTTAAATACAGACCTCCTCTAAATAACACATTCTTATAAATACAGTATTTGTATGCAGAGTAAAATAAAATTTTATATTGTGATTTTTGGCACTTTAGAAAATAAGATAGACTTACTCTAAGTTGATGGGGTTTTTTTTGATATGTCATATTAGATTGAGAAATATCCATTTTCATGAGAAATGAAAAAAGGATTATTCCCTTTACTTTTAAAAAATATTTTTAACCTTTCAATTTTAAATGAGTTTTAAACTTAAATAAAAGCGACATAGTTGCAAAGAGTTCTTGTATTTCCTAACCCAGCTTTTCCTAATTAGAAGACTTTGTACAGCCATTATCCAATTAACAAAATTATGTGTTATCATCTCTATTATTTATTCTAATTTCACAAGTTTTTCTAGTGAGAATCAGTGAATCTCTTTTTCTGTCCAGGATTCCAGCTTGCATTAATCTCCTCCAATCTGTGCAGTTCCTTAGGCTTCCCATGTCTTTCATGACCTTGACACTTTTGAAAAGCACTGGTCAGTTATTTTGACATAGATGTATTTATTTTATTTTGTAAGTAACAGAATGAAATGATGGAAACCTGATGTCCATCCCACTGGGTAAAGAAATAACCTGCAGGTCGCTGGGGAGCTCTGACAGAAAATGACTAAGGTCGTAAATCCACTGGCTCTCTGTGTCTGGAGGCTGTCCTCCATAGTGGACCAAAATGGAAAGAGATTGGAAAGCTGATATTCTTTCTAATATTTACTCTAATGCAGTCTCCAGAATATTAACATGGCAAATTGGAAACACAGTTATTTTCTGCATCTGAATTCAACAACTCAATATTAATCTGAGTAAAATGGACAATAGTCTCCTAAGACTGAAATATTATAATTTGATCAGAGAAGAGTTTGTTTACTTGAAAAGTCACTTGAAAATGCATATGAAGATAATCTTGTTTTTATGATCAGAGAATGACCCATCTTGTTAGATTTATCACTGCCAAATAAATGGGAGTTTAAAGTTATTTAAATCACTATCTTTTAAGAAGGCAGATTTTTACAATAGCAATAGTGATGAAGTATAAAGAGGTTTTCTCAAAGCATTGTAATTATATTTCTATTGAGATGGGAAATGATTACCTATTATTAAAAATACATAATAGTCATAGAATTAAAAACCTATAGCATATCAATTAGAAAAAGACTATTTTATAGAAAACAGACTGTTAGGAAAATATTTTCAAAAACTTCGCCCCCTTGTTTAGTATCATAAGTCTCTATCCCTTTGTTCACTATTTAAAAAAGTGTAAACAATAAGGTTTTTTTCTCAATTAATATAAAATAATTGTTGCAAGAGGAAGCCTGTTTGCCTAGTAACAAACAGCTTTGCATTTTCTATAATTAATCTTAGCCTGTCAGGTGGCCACATTCATTAGTCAGACGTCTTCCTGCTAGAGAACGTGATTTTTAGACGAAGGGAGAGCAACAGGACGGCATCACATCTGCCTTTTTAATTTGCATTCTGGTTTGTCTGAGGAGAGACGCAATGCAAGGGGGGCATAAAGAAGAGAGTCTTAAAGAAAAATTTTATTTTATTTCATCCTCCTCACTTATGTTCACGGATAGTGAACACATTTTTTAAGACTGCTCCCCCAGGCAATCCAGAATACGGAACTTCCCCTGGTCATGTGGAGGCTGTGGTCTACCAGGAAATGCAGACCTCAGTCAGATATGACGAAATGTAAGAAGGAGAAGCATAGAAAACCAAGGGAGCACACGTTGGAGTACAAAGAAAACTAAAGATTTTATTTCAGAAGATGAAATGGGAAAAGGAAATGACAATGTGTCCAGAGGATGAGGCAAAAGAAGCGTGTTCTGTATGGAGCTTATGCATATGTATTTGTAGAAGAACAACAATGTACTTATCACTGATGTTTTAATTCAGAAACCTGAATATCCTAATGCTGTATTAATATACTTTAAATGAAATATCATAAAATATTAGGATACTAACATGTCTTTAGTGGCAGTAGCAGAAGGGAATAAAATTAGAAAGTAATACTAAAAATATTCCCAAAACTTTACCTAAATCAAGACAATCAAAAAGATTAAGAAGTTTGTAAAAAAAAGTGTAAGATATTTTTTGAAACCATCTTAAAATCAAACTTGTTGTGATGTGTTTAAGATGTTAGGTATTTTTTTTAAGAGGATTCATTCAGGAAATATTTTAAGTGTATTTTATTGATTATGCTATTACAGCTGTCCCAATATCCCCTTCTGCCCCCCTCTACCCAGTAACTTCTTTCCCTCCAGCAATCCACGCCCCTTAGTTCATGTCCATGGGTCATGTGTTTAAGTTCTTTGGATTCTCCATTTCCTATACTATTCTTAACCTCCCCCTGTGTATTTTATCCCTACCACTTATACTCCTTAATCCCTGTATCTTTTCCCCCATTGTCCCCCTTCCCTCTCCCAGAGGATAGCCCTCCAAATGATCCCCATAACTATGATCCTGTTCCTGTTCTGGCTGTTTGCTTAGTTGTTTATTTTTTTGTTGTTGTTGTTGTTTTAGATTCAGTTGTTGATAGTTGTGATTTCATTGCCTTTTTAATGGACCACACCAAGGTACATCATTATTAAAATGCCAAAGGTTAAAGAAAAGAGAGAATCTTAAAAGCAGCAAGAGAAGAGCGCTACCTACAAAGGAGTTCCTCTAAGACTATCAGCTGATTTCCCAAAAGAAACTTTGCAGACAAGAAAGGGCTGGAAAGAAGTATTCAAAGTGATGAAAAGCAAGGACCTAAAACCTAGATTATTCTAGCCAACAAAGTTATCATTTAGAATAGAAGTGCAGATAAAGTGCTTCCCAGACAAGGTAAAGATAAAAGAATTCATTATCACCAAGTCCTTATTATATGAAATGTTAAAGGGACTTAAGAAAAAGAAGAAGATCAAAACCATGAACATTAAAAAGGAAATATGTTTTAAAATAAACCTGTATAAAGTAGGAGGAAACACTTAATAGATATATTTTTATAAAACCAATCCACTTACCAGTAGTTATCTTAAGAGAAAAATCTAAAGTACAGGGAAAAATTTTTCTTTTTAGGTCAGAATATCATTTTAGAATCGGAGGCAAAGATAAAAATACAGAAATCTTTGAATATTTCTATAAATTGATAGTTAACTAAGTCCAGAAAAATCTTTAATTTTCTAAAGTTGCATGTTCCAGATAATGGATATTTTAATGTATATAAGTAAACTCTTATTGAAAGGTTTAACTGGCCTTTATATATGACCCCTTTTGTTTGTCCCTAACATATGTAAGTTCTTTCCAAGTGACTGAAGTGTTCTAGTCTCTTAACTAGATCCAATCATAGTCTTCTGCCTATAACTAGTTTCTCAGTTAATTATTTCTTTTTAGATTTTAAGCTGGTAGTTTATGTGTTTGCCAAGTGTTACTAGTAGGAGAAAGGTGACAAAAGCAACTCACACAAATACAATTTAAGCAGTACCATTTATAGTCAATACTCTGATGTTGAAAGAGCTATTTGATATCCATGAAATGGCCTCAAGCTTAAACAAAACCTTGTTTTCTTCCTGTCATTTCCAAAACCAAGTTGTATATAATTGGCAAGGGCCACATAGTTCATTTCCTGATTAAATATTGGAATTTTCTGTATCATATAGAACATGTAGATAGGTATGGAGTGTGTAGATCCCTTGTCTATTTCCTAGCATTGCTATGATTATTTCCAGGGATATTAAACAAAACCTTCAACAACAACAACAACAAATTAGGCCATTTAATTTTGCTAACTTCCTAATGTGTCAGGAGCATGCTCAGAGCTGCATCTATAGAGAAAGTAATATATATTCTTGCCTAGCAGATATTGTGTTTACAAATGTAAATTTATCTGTAACACCGAAGACTAGGTAAACTGTTTTATTAACTCAATGTTATATAGTGAGGAAGAAGCTATAATGTTAATAACTTTATTAGAAACAACTACTTATCATACAATCTAAATGTGTTGTACTAGACTTCAATGTTACATAATTATTATTTTAGGAAGGATATTGCATGATCTTTGATATGCAAGAGTCATAGGTTCAAATATAAATCTATGTAATTGTTATAATCAGTGGCACTGTGGGAATGTCAATGTTAGGGAAAGGAAAATGAATAGAGAAAATTTTATATTTTTTCCAAGGGTCTACTAAGGCTAGGTGCATGAAAATTAGAGCAAAGTTGATAATATTTTTAATGTGACATGTTCATAAAGCTCAAAGTTTTATCTTAGGTTTAGAAATTGACCCATGCTTTGCTTCCATTAATGTCTTTCACACTTAAAAAATTATCAAATACTACCTATTCTTGCCAGAATTCTGCCTCATTTTCTCATTTTCTAAACTTGGGGTTTGCCAGAATATATCACGTCATTGTCTGGCTTTTCCTGAAATTCATCCTATGCCATTTCCTTTATTCATTATTTCCTATGTAGATAGTGCTTTCATGAGAGGCTTTAAATTCTCTGTCTCATTTTTTGGGAACATTTGCTATTTCTTATGAAAATTTTAAACATAGTACATTTAAGTCAATTCAGTAAAGCTGCTTTAAGTATGGTCTCAGAAATAATCTTATGAAGTTGTGTTATAAGCATTAAGTTTAACATGTCTAAGGTCTCTGTAGAATGGAAATATTACAACCATGTAGTCAAAAAATGTATAAATCTAATACAAAGGTTCTTTGAATCCACAGCGCTATGGTGTGTGCTTGTGTGCATTAACATGCACTTGCACAGGATTCTGATATGCAGGGGATGTGAGCAAACAGGAGCTCCCACCAAGGTAAACATCACTGCTCATCTGTCCTACCATCAGAGTTTAGGGTAGTAAAAATAGAGTCATGAAAAACTCAGGAAAAGGGAGCACAATCACTAGAATTTTAAGGGAAGATGAGCCTGGAGTCCACTCTGGCTAGACCTGATATGAGGAGTATATTTAAGCCACTCATCAATAGCAGAATTTTAGGAAATAAGGAAACAAGAGTAGTTGGGGTAAAATTTCTCCTCCTTCTACTCTTATTTATTATTATTACTAGATTTTCAGGCTATAACATGAAACAGACCACATAATGACTGAGAACTCTTCATACTGTACTGATGTGATAACCTCAGAGTCCAACAAACCTGAGTTCAATTTGAGCTCTGTCCATGACTCCGTGTAACTGTGGTGTAATGTTTTATTGGATCTCCCCAATGAACATGCATTCAGATATTTACAATCTTCTATAGTTCTTAATGCATTACCTCTGGGTTTGTTCACATGGCATATAAAATGAAATGTTAGCAAGTGTTACAAGCAGTCTTTAGAAGCCTTTGAACACTGGTGCTTTCTCCCCAAGAAACTTTTTTTTTTTTTTTTTTTTTTAGAGAGAGAGAAGGGAAGGGAGGGAGAAAGAGAGAAATATTGATGTATGGTTGTGGTGGCCCATAACTTGGACCACAACCCAGGCATATGTCCAGACAGGGACTTGAACCAGTGACCCTTTGGTTTGCAGCCTGAACTCAATCCACTGAGCTATACCAGCCAGGGCAAAACCCAATCTTTTTATATGGGGAAACCATGCAGACATCACCCCCAGCTGCCATCTGACTGCAACCACATGACACCCCAAATAAAAGCTGCAGAAGAGCTAGGCAGCTGAGCCTTTTCCAATCTATAGAAGCATGAGCATTAATAAATACTTGGTGTTTTAAGACACAACCTTTGGATCTGGTTTTATATGTAGCAAAATATAGCAAAACCTGTAACCTTGATCAAATGACTTAATGTCTATGCATCAGCTAATATTATAGCTTTATGATTAACAGATGGGGGGGGACAAATCAAGGTCTCAGTAGCTTTGTTTTTAAATTATATCACTGTTTTGTTATGCCTATTCTTTAACTGATTGGAGGAATAGAAATGTGAAAGGACACCACCTTCACATGGACTTGACTTCAGCCCACACTGTTTTCGGATGGTTTTCCTGAGACATATTTACCTACATTTTGGAATCTGAGTTGGAGGCATTATTCAAAAAGTGTTCACCAGCTCACCACTATGAAGGTATTGATGAAGGTGTCAAACTTGACTACTGCCTTGTGGGATTTGTAATCTAAGAAGAAAGTTGGCTATTAAACAAAAATACTTAATTAAACAAACAAAAAAGTATATGTAACACAGAGAGATAGAAAACAGTGTGGTGTTAGGGAGAGGGAAATGGGGGTGAAGGGTAAGTGGAGGAGGGCAAAGCTGGGAATAGGGACAGAAAGAGATTTCACTCACGACGATGGGTGCATGACACAGTGCACAGATGGCATTTTGTTAGGTTGTACACTTGAAATCTGTATCATTTTGTGAACCGATGTCACCCTGATAAATTTGATAAATAAAAATTTTAGAAAGAAAGAAAAATACTTAGGAATATATGTCATAATTTATTGAATGTGCAGACCTTAGTTGGACACAAGTAAGATAAAGCTTTATTCTTGTCTCATTACTGACATTACACACATTCTATTGAATCATTCTTCCTTAGTCACTGACAGCATCTCAGGCAGATTCACAAAGTTCAGGTCTTTTTTATGCTAGAATACTCTCATTAAAGCCATTAGGAATGCTACTCCAGTCAAAACTCTCGAATCCAACTCAAAAGCTCACATTCAATCCCATGTGTAATATATCATATTTCTCCCTTTTTACTCACTCATACATCTTTTTCAATTTAGCCTGCTGCTTCTGGATCTTTTGAGGTATGCACTATGGAAGGGAGAGTTTGAAGGAAAGGGTTAATGGCTTCAATGACTAGGCTGATATAACTGAGCCACTGGAGTGTTGGGAACAGCCCTGCCTGGTATCAGAAGCTGTAACCTCCACCTAGGCTAAGGCTAAGGGAAGGACCTTGGACCCTAAGCCAGCAAGGAGACAAAAGCTTATCTCCCTGGCAGGAGCACTGCCTCTGCTCCTTTTACTTCGATCTGCCTGGTCCCTAATGCTTGGTCGGTTAGCCAATGACAGGTAAGATTCCCCAAGGGAGGAATGACCTAAGACAGGCATGATCACATGGGAGGCCCCCAAGGAAGGACTTTGGGGGCTACAGCAAAAGGGGGTGATGGATCCTCGCCCCTCGGCTTTGACAAAGCCTGAGTCCTCATGGTCTGTGAGAAAATCTCCTTATCTCTTGGCTGCCTTGCTCCACCTAAGCCTGAAACAGTGACAGAGGGTGGTGCAGCCCTGTGCTGAAAAGGGCGGGTTCCCCAGGTGATCAGGACTAAGAAAGAATATATAAAACCCTATGAAACCTGCTTTGTTTAGAATGCTCTCAATTGAATGAGAAGGGTCCAAGGAAAAAGTAAGTTTGTTCCTTAAAGTCTTTTATAGCTCTTTGACCCTGACTCAAAATAGGCCCTCAGACTTCCTTGTTGTCTATTGTTTGATCCTTTCTTCCTGGCAACAAGTAATGAGCTTTACCTGAATTCCTGTGTAAACCAACCCAATAAAAACCATTGAGGAAAAGGCTCTTGGTCCTTCTCCTTTGAGAAATTGGCCACCTTTTCTCCCCAAGCAGATCATGTCTTGGTAGACTTATTCTCATCTGAATATTCTTATCCTTATATAAGGATATACTTTTCTCCAGAAAAGGTTTTGTTTGCCTCTCCCAGGAAAGTACAACCAATATGGGACCTCTTAAGTATCCTTCCCCCTCCGTGTCAAAAGTGTCAGGTTTATTCAGCTGTGCAGAAGCTTTTTAATTTGATGTAGTCCCACTTGATTATTTTTTCTTTTATTTACCTTGCTCTGGGAGATATATTGGCAAAAATATTGCTATGTGGGATATCTGAAGTTTTACTGCCTGAGTTTTCCTCTAGGACTTTTATGGTGTTCTAACTCACATTTAAGTCTTTAATCTATTTTGGGTTTACTCTGGTGTATGGTGTAAATGGGTGATCAAGTTTCACTTTTTTGCATGTACCAGTTGAGTTTTCCCAACGCCATTTATTGAAGAGGATATTTTTGCCCCATTGTATGCTCCTGCCCCATGTCAAATATTAATTGACCATAGAGACATGAGTTTATTTCTGGGCTCTCTATTCTGTTCTATTGATCTATATGTCTGTTCTTACATCAGTACCAGACTGTTCTGATTATAGGGGCCTAATGGTATAGTTTGATGTAAGGTATTGTGATCCCTCAAATTTTGTTCTTCTTTCTCAAGGTTGCTGAAACTATTCAGGGTCTTTTTTGATTTCATAGAAATTTTTGAAATATCTGTTCTAGATTTGTGAAATATGCCATTGGTATTTTAATAGGAATTGCATTGAATCTATAGATTACTTTAGGTTGTATGGACATTTTAATGATGTTAATTCTTCCAATCCATGAACATGGTATATTCTTCTATTTATTTGTATCTTTCTTAATTTCTTTCTTCAGTGTTCTGTAGTTTTCTAGGTATAGATATTTTACCTCCTTGGTTACCTCATCAAAATGGAAAGGGAACAAACCATATGGCAGAACATATTTGCCAACGATACCTCAGACAAGGATATGATTTCTAAAATATATAAAGAACTCGTACAATTCAACACCAAGAAGTCAAAAAATATAGTTAAAAAATGGGCAAAAGACCTGAATAGACACTTCCCCAAGGAGGACATACAGATGGCCCATAGATATATGAAAGGATGCTCAACATCAATAAATAGGCATCAGAGAGATGCAAATTAAAACCACAATAAGATATCACCTCACACCAGTCAGAATGGCCAACATTAATAAATCTGCAAACAACAAGTGCTGGTAAGGATGTGGAGAAAAGGGAGCCCTAGCACACCATTAGTAGGAATGCAGACTGGCACAGCCACTATGGAAAAGAATATGAAATTTCCTTAAAAAAAATTAAAATGGCACTGCCTTTTGACCCAGTGATTCCACTGCAGGGAATCCAAAACACCAGTTCACAAGAACCTATGCACCCCTATGTTCATAGCAGCACAATTTACAATAACCAAGTGCTGAAAACAGCCTAAGTGGCTATCAGTAAATTAGTGGATAAAAAAACTGTGGGACGTTTACACAATGGAGTACTACACAGTAGAAGGAAAAAAGGAACTTCTACCTTTTGCAACAGCATGGATGGAACTGAACAATATTATGCTAAGTGAAATAATACAGTCAGTGAAAGACAAATACCATATGATCTCACCTATAAGAGGAACACAATGAACAAAATGAAGTAACACTCAAAATAGAACTAAAGTCATGAAAACAATCAACAGATGGACAGCCACCAAAGGGGAAGAGGAGGGGGATAAAGGTGTAAAGAAGGGGAAGAGACTAGTCAAGGAACATGTATGAATGACTTGTGGACAGGGACAACAGGGTAGGGAATGACTGTGGGAGCAGTGGGAGGACTGAGTGCAAGAGGGCAAAGTGGGAAAGGTTGGGATAACTGTAATAGAAAAAAAAAACAAAATATTTTTAAAGTGTCAGGTTTAGCTTCATTAGCTTTCAAAGGTCCCATGTGTTGTTTCTCAGGACTCAACAGAGACTTTTACTTTTAATCACCATCATAAAAAGTCTTATTTCAGCTCATATCCTTTTTGTGTATTTCATTTGACCATCATTAGAAATATGTCTTATTCCTAAAAAAAAGCAATGTCTATAAGTATATTTTATTCATGATCCACTTGAATTGCAATTATTAGTGCCTCCAAAGTACCAAATCCTCATTAATCTTGGAACTGATCAACTCATCTTTTTATCCTTCATTTGACTTGGAGTTGTGAAAGAAACTCTATTCCCTTGCAAAGAAGGAATGGAATCTCTACTCAATGAGTCTTAAAAGATTTATTCCTCTTCTTTTTTTACCCTAGACGTGGCAGTGAGGGTTGATGGTTGAAGAATTAATATGAATACCTTTTGGTAAGTCCTGTAACTCTCCTGAGAATGTGGGGTTACAGTTCTATTATTTTCAATTTTAGTCTCTAGCTGAATTTTCAAGGTAAGTATAATTTAACATCATTTTGTATTATATTTAAGTGTCATAGAGGTTTTATGAAATGTAATAATGAGAAAGATTTAATTTATATTGTGAGGTCAGCAAAGGCTCTTTCTGAAGAAGTAAGATTTGATCTTGGAAATGAAAGGTGATTTGGAGTTTCCCAGGGGAAGAAGGGGCAGAAGAGGTGATTGCACAGCAAAGTTTTAGTGTGGTAGGGACATGGGGGTGATGCAAATTGTGCTTTATAAAAGCATCTGAGGCTGCTAAGTTGAGAGGGAATTTAAGCAGTATGTTCAAATAAGAGGCTTTTCCTATGGTCTAGACTAGAAATGTAACAGAGTAGGTGCAATGGAGGTGAAGACAACTGGTTAGATTTAAGAAATATCTTGCATGTAGAATTAAAGACACATGTGATGGAATCGATCTGGGGTTTCAGAACTCAGTAATATATAGATGAAATTACCACTTACTGAGATGATCAAAATAAGAGGGAAACAAAAGGAGGAGAATCCTAGGAGACCAAGAATTGGGTTTGAATGGGCTGTGATTCATACAAATTATGATTTTACAAGTTCAGAGAAAATATTTAGGATTGTAAATGAGAGTTAGGCCATGAATACATCCCAAGTAATTCTAGTATTAATTATTTGGGTTGAGAAGAGCTGGCAAAGGCAGCTGAGAATGAACCATTAGAAGGAATGGAGGAAGACCAGGATAGCAGTTTGGTGCTTGCTAAGAGTGCCCCAGGGAACAGAAGGGTGTTAATTGGACTTGGCAACCTGGAGGTCAGGAGGGGCTTTGTCAGGCTCTGACTAGATGAAGAGTGGAGCAGGGAGCCAATAGGCTTAATGATTGCAAATTGGGACATTGTAGTACCATGGCCAGAGGAAGTTTTTTCGGACTTTCTCAATGAGGAGAGTGTGAATCAGAAAAAAACCTGAAACTCTCCATAAATATTACAGACTGAATCCACCGACTGAAATAATAGATCCTGAAGGATCAAGGACTGGCTCCATTTTATATTTTCCTTTCTGATTGCCTTTTAAATACATGTGCATTTCTCTAAACACACTTGGTGATTTTTCTTTCTCTTTATGTATAAGATAGTCATGGTTGGCTGGAAAGGTGGCAATGCTTGTTAAATGTTTACTAAATCCCAGTAAAAGGTAACCTAGATTTTCTAAGTCTGATAACCATGACATTCTATTTGATCAGCTACTTCCAGCTATAGAGAAACACATATACTTCATTGCCTCCCTTTATTTGCTCTGAAGGATGAGCTCAACTATTGCAGGGGCTGCTGTTCTCCAAGTTAGTGAAACCCATTATATGACTCAAAGAAAAGCAATTGATTGCCCTGTCCCCTAACCTGGGAAACAGATCCTGAGCACTTGTAGTCAAATGGCTTGTCATTGATTTCAACGCAGAATAGAGTTCACACACACACACACACACACACACACACACCAGCTATATAAAATTAAAATTCTGTAGAACCCTATAGTTAATGTACAAAAGTGTGTCAGGAGTAACACCATCTTCTCCCAGTGTCTCTGTTCTAAAACAGTGATGGATGAAAATGGTGGTACAGAATTGTAATTGAAGTTGTAAAAACCTAGGATGTATTTTATAGTTATGATTCTTTTTATGTTTTTACAGGTCTAAAGAGACAGTTTCGGGTTTTATTTTATCCTTTCTTGTTTGACAGAATTACTATGGTTGTTTCATGTCCCCAAATATTTATTTTAGTTGCTTTGATGGTCTCGTCGTGTCATGTGTCTAGTTTTAAAGACAGGTTGCATGAGGCATTTGACTAGATGAATTGTAAGCAAAATAATTTCCCATCTCTTTCATTTCATGTAGTTCCCTTTGACCTTTACTGGGTATCCTAGCCTAGGTACCCAATTCTCTGTCCTTGCCACCTCTCTTTCTAGAAGTCCCATGTGGCTCTAGGTATGTCAAGTGAGCTGATATAGAGATTTGGGTATCAGCTAGACTTGGTTTTCCCCTCTTTTATAGGTAAGGGGTCTCATCAGTGAAGTCACAGACTTTTCAGAACATTTCTCTTCATTTGAGTAACATGACTAATACTGGACCTGGACACCTCCTACAATTGTTGTGAAAATTTAGTAAGTTGTAAGAGAGCAGTTTATAGAATGTAAAGGAAATGTACAGCATGAAGGACATAAACTTGGTGATCAGCTTGACCAATGTTTGAACACTGTCTACACCAATTACAAGTTGAGTGAACCATGGCAAGTTACTCAGTGTCTTTAAGACTCTTTTCTAACACAATTGGCATACTGTTATCTGCCCCTTAATTTCATTCAGATGCTTAAGAGAGATCATGCAGAAAAAGTGTCTAATTCTACTTTTGTTCACATATTATGTTCTGGGTCAAAGTAATGTATCTTGGCCTCATTTTGGAGGCATAGAAGGCACCCCGCTATCACCTTCAGTGTATTGCCTAGGGTAGACTTCACTGGAGACAGTTTATTTCTGTTGTTCCAACAAGAAAAATATCAAAGTTTTACTCTACCAGCACCGGTACCACTACTATCTGTACAGGGCTGCCTTTATTCTATAGGAAATTTCTTTAAAAATATAATGTGAGCCCTGGCTGGCGTAGCTCAGTGGATTGAGCGTGGGCTGCGAACCAGGCATCGCAGGTTCGATTCCCAGTCAGGGCACATGCCTAGGTTGCAGGCCATGTCCCCCAGCAACCGCACATTGATGTTTCTCTCTCTCTCTCTCTCCCTCTCCCTTCCCTCTCTAAAAATAAATAAATAAAATCTTAAAAAAATATATAATGTGAGTGGAAGGTGAAGTGGGGGAAAGTGATGACAGGAAAATGGAGACAACTATACTTGAACAACAATAAAAAAGTGTAATGTAGGAAAAATAAATAGATAAAAATAAAACTAATGAAATAGAAAAAAACCCTGGCTGTAATTCCATTGAAATAGCACCAAAATTTCACCCTCATTGTTACCAAAGAATTCAATAAAATTATGCAACACCCAATAAAGATATACTGTGTCTTAAATAATGTAAAAGAATCACAAACATTCTGTAGTCATTTAGTAAGATTCACTTAGAAGGAGATTTTTGCTATGTCACTCAAATAACATGTATAGTACTTCATTCACATATAAAGATAATCATCTTAAATAGATATGTACACATTAGACATTTTCTCCTCTGGTATAGCTGAAAATGTGACAAAAAGTCTCTTTGGCTAAAATCACTGTTAAGGCAAGGAAATTTCCTCTCAATCCTTTCACCACCACTCCCACCCCCTAAAATAAAACAAAGGAAAAAAGAGTCACTTTTCTTTCCTCTATGGAGGCAATCCAACCTCCTTCAGCAAGGAACAGCATTAAATTACGTGATTAAGGGTTAGAAAAGGAATTGTTAACTTGGAAAACAGTCTTCTAAGGCTCCCTGTTGCTTGGACTAAATGGAATCATCCTCTTAATTTACTGAGGCTAAAAAGGAAAGCAGTCAGCTGTGTCCTGGTTGTGTTTTCAGAGCCTGGAAAGGTAGAGAATCATGTAGGTTATTCAAGGGCAAACCCTCAAGCTAATCTAACCCAGTTTCAGTGAGGAAAATAGCTGTGAGTTTAACCAGAGGTGGGCAGTAAAGGTTACTTCCTGGGGACCCAGCAGGCACAGCTGAGTGAGCAGAGACTCAGGGAGCAGAGTCTATAGAATAGTTTTCTGTCATGGGCAATGCCAGTGTGTCCCAGGAATGTGGCTCCAAAATGTATCAGCCAGCAGGTCAGATGGTAGAGGACCAACATTCTACAGTGACACCATCTGACAAGTAGGGTCTCTAAACCATTTTAATTTAATTTTATGAAAAATAGGAATTACAAATTATTTGTACTTTAAAGCTATAAAGCAGTTCTTACCAGTTTCCAAGATTTTCAACTATTTATGACAAGATCTTAATTAACTTGGAAGTTCTAGGTTACCTATTATAAAATTATTCATGCTAAGAAACTTCATTTTCATCCTAAGTACCTAAAAGGAGCTCCCATATGTAGGTGTTCTTTAAACATGAAATTTCAACGGACCTAAACTAGGTGTTTAGGTAGGTGTTTTTCAGGTAGGCCAAGTACATGATTAATTACAACATGAATAAGATGTAATTTTTATTTAACTTCAATAGAAGAAGTGTGTTCTAAAACTGTAGAATATCTACACAGTTGCTTTAGGTCAATCTCTCACATGTGGGTGAAGAAATTTTAGGAAAAAATCTACACATAACTATATCATGTTCCTGAAGAGGTACAAAGTGGAAAAGAAATAGTGAAAACATACTCCTCCTTCAATGGTCTAACTGAACCAAGGGTCAGAGTTCACAAGACAAAGTTCTGTGCTTGCCTACTAACTACCTTGGGATACTGAGGCACTGAACTGGCATTGCAGATCTGTGTCTGCAGACACTGCCACTCGCTTTCTAAAAGAAAGTGACAAATGCTTTTCATATCATAGGGAAGGGACCTGCTGAGAATCCAGTCTCTCAGAAGATGGGTAGACCTGTCCTCATTCAAAGATAAGTAAACAGGGAAGGGCGGGGGGAAGTTGATCAATAAAAAATGTTGTTACACTGAAATATACAATTTTCAGAGCATATGAGACCATATTTTGTAACATATACCCAAGCAAAAGTATTTGGGAGAACAATTTCAATTCTCAAGAATATTAATAAAAATAACATACTTGTATGTTCATAGAAGTACTATTCACAATAGCCAAGAGGTGGAAGCAACCCAAATATCCATCCTGAATAAACAGATAAACAGATGCGGTATAGACACACAATGGAATCTTTATTTGTCTTTTAAAAGGGAGAAATTTCTGATACCTGCTACAACATGGATGAAACTTGAAGACATTATGCTAAGTGAAATAGGCCAGTCACAAAAAGCCAAATAGTGTATGATGTGACACAGAGTAGTCAAATTATAGAAACAGAAAGTAGAGTGGTATTTGCTAGGGACTGCAGTTAGTTCAAGGATGAGGAGGAATTGTTCAATGGGTGTGCAGTTTCAGTTGTACAAGGTGAAAAAGTTGTGGTGATTGGTTGCACAAAATGTGAATATACTTGTCACTATTAAAATGTACACTTAGAATAGTTAAGATAATAAATTTTATATTATGTATTTTACCACAATTAAAATTAATTTAAAAAGTATTAATGAGAATAAGAGGATAATACAACATGTTATATGAAATTATAAAATTAAAGAAGAAATTTGAAGAATTGGTGCTATAGCAGAATTTAAAATATGAGAACAAAATCTAGACTACACAAGGCCAAATCGGTAATAATTTTTAAAAACACTAGAGATATTTAACACATTTCAGAAAATTCACAGAACAACACAAACATGAGGAAAGTGATTAAAGAGAAGTTATTTAGATAATTGACACTCAACAGTGCAGCCAAGAAGTAATCAGAACAAAAAGATAGCAGAGAGAAAAGATTAAATGAACTGAAGAAGGATGTGCATTATTGATCAAACAGGCCAATATAATGTTTATTAAAACAACATATACCTAGATATGTGAAGATGAAATTGTTGAATTTCCAGAGTTTTTTAAAGGAAGATTCTGAAAGCATTTAGTGTAAATAGAACAGAAACTAAGAAATAATTTAACGAAAACAAAAACCTTCCTATCGTCCAAAAGTGGAAAGCTTTGTCTCTGCAGTGCTAAATTACAGAAGAAAAAGAAATACTTGAGGGTTGGAGGTATGACATAAAATTTGTGTGCCTAGCCAAGATGAATGTAACCGACCCCTGAGACATACTATATTAATACATATGGATTTAAATTTGCATTCAAATTTAGTTCTGATGTTCTAATTATTCTAGGTTAACAATAATGAAACATATAAATTTGTGTATTGTGTTGTAATATAGTTGCAAAAAAATAGTGTCTTTCAAAAAAAGAACT
The DNA here is from genome assembly GCA_004024845.1 of Tonatia bakeri. NCBI lineage: Eukaryota > Metazoa > Chordata > Mammalia > Chiroptera > Phyllostomidae > Tonatia > Tonatia bakeri. Next base: position 111,993 of record PVIA01004819.1, on the reverse strand, counting down.
CTTCAAATCTTAGAATAAATTAATAGTATAGATCTACTCTCAAAAAGAAATAAACCAAGGCTGGTACTTGCTTCAAAAATATCCCATATTTATCATTACAAGGGAAAATTTGTGGAAAACTGGGTGAACAGTTTAGGTGCCTCTGCACCTAAACTGGTTCTTGTGGTTCTGAGTAAGCAGGTAGATTCCAAAATTTTATGAATTTGAATATATGTCCTGAGGTAATATTTATAAATACTTAAAATGTCATTTTTCACTTAAGAGAATAGTCAATTATAAAATAATTTCTTATGTGGTAGATGGTGCATTTGTTTAAATGGCTCTTTGCTGACATGATTTTACTATTTCTGATGCTTTTTCAAGAGAAAAGTTCTCTCAAAGCCTGTCAGGAGGTTTGGAGGAAGTCCAGGAAAGAGTGATATGTTTAGAGGAGCTATGCTTCACAAATAATGAGAAAATGGACCAAATGAGGATTATTTACTATGCAAAGGAGAGAGGTTACTGGCATCTCCAAAATAAAACCTACAGATGCAAAATGAAGAAAAACAACACAATTATTCTTTCCAAGGAGGCAAGTTTGAAGAGGGTGCTAGAGCAGTGCACAGGTGGATGCAGACTGGTTTTTGAACTGTACACTAGTCTGAACAACAGCACATTCCAGGGGAACAGATGGGCATTTGCTCACGTTCAAAATTCCAAAATGTTTAATTTTATTTTAGGTTGTTCACTGGTAATTTTTTTAAAAAAGAGATTCATAGTTTCTTAACTTCTAACATTTGAGGCTATTCAGAAAGGTGAATGAATCTCCTTCACCATGGATGTTGGTGGTTTGGGTGGGGGGATGGTGAGGACTGAGGGACAGTACGGGTCAGAGAGAGCTTGCGAGAGACAAAGCAAGATACCCAACTGTATGAGGACAAGCATGCTTCCCTACATTCCCTCCTGACAGATAGGCTTGGCTACAGCACAAGTCAGGTCACTGTTAAAAATCTATCAAGACTTTAATTCCATATGTCATCTCCTATACCCATAAATTTTGGAACTTGAGATGAGGTTGGCTTTGGATAAGAAATTGAAAAATCGGGGGTCAAAAAACTACTGTCGGTATAGTCTTCCAAGAACAGAGGCTATAATTAAAGTGGGCTTTGGGAGGAAGAGATGGGGTGTCAAAATTGAGATTTCAATCCCTTTTCCTCATCCTTGAAAGAAGAGTAATTCTAAAAACAGGCTGCTTTCACTAGTAAAGACATTTATTGAGGGAGTGGGCAGGAGAGGAAAAAAAAACACACAGCAAAGATGAATGGGGGAATTATCAGAGGCCAAGGGCTGTCATCATTCACAGAATCTGAATAACTTATTTTTGAAACAGAACTTTAATGAGTAGAATGAATCATGATGTCATTTTTCAACCCTTAATTAGCACAAGGGGGTGTAGTGAAAGCTATTTAGGGTCAGTGCAGGTTCTGTCTCCTTTAATAAGTTCTCTTGTTTCTACATACAACCATCCATAGGCAAGATATGCCCCAAAGAACTTCATTATTTCACTGGGAAGACAGAATAGAGTATAAACTACAGCAACCTAGAGGATGGTATCTTAATACAATTGTACATTTGTCAACCCAAGAGATTGTCAACACTTTCCATTTCTTGGCACATATAAACTAGTTACTAAAATTCTGCATTATACCCTAAAATACATTTTTTTGCCAATCTGACAATAGGTATAATTTTGGTATATAATACCAAGTAATAGGTATAAAATAGGTAAAAAATAGGTATAATTTTTATTCTTTCACACCAGATGGCTGTTTTTGTGTTGGCTGTTGTCATTTTTTTATTTGACCATCTAAGGCAGAGGTCAGTACCCTCTGACTAAATAATCAGGTACTGCATGTTTTAAAAATTCTTGGCACACTAATGGAAAATTGCTGTTTTAGAATATATGACACATACTTTAATGGAACTGCTGTGGGAGGCCAAATATATAAAAATGTATATATGCAAAAAAGAACTTTCTATTAAAAAGTCACTTTAAGAGATAATGTACTTATTCTAATGATGCAGCCATTATTTGGGACATATTTTTAAAATTCAAATATAAAAGTATATTCAGAACTTAAGTTAAAATCTTTTAAATTTATACGTATGTGTGTATGTATGGATGGAATTTACAACTCCTGCTAATCCTTGAAAATTCACACTTACCTATCGGATGGCTTGGGGGATCCCTTCACAACCTCTCCTGCAGAATATTCTCACTAAGTTCTTCATATGCTTTTAAATGCCCCATTTTTTACTGTATTGGCTTTTATTCCTTTAATGGAAATCTTTATTTGTCTTTGCATCATCAGTGTCTAGTATAGTTTCTGATGAAAAAGAAGTAGTTAAAAAATGCATCTTAAATAAATAAACAATTTGATAGAGCATCACAAGGAAGTAATTATTATTTAAGGCCCACCTATCAAACTCTTTGTTACCCAACCTAAATCATAAATTTGTATTTTTTCTAACCAGGTGAAATAAAATTATGAAACAAATTTTCTTTTACAGTTTAATATATTTTGAGTATTGTCAGTTGCTCTATGTTGGGCTCCCTGGAAGCAAACTCTGACCATGTTTGGAGTGTAGGATGTTTAGCAGGGATCGATGCCTATAAAAAGAGAGGATGAGGACTGGCGGTTCGGGAGGGCAGGGTAGGGCAGGTGAAGAAATCAAACAGAAATGCAGGCCTGGCAAAATCTTGGTCAACTATATCCAGGGCTCAGTAGAGATAACTGTGCATCAGAGTGTCCTATGCATGGACCAAAGAATCACTACCCACATCTTGCTCCATCACTCAAGGATGACTGCCCTTGGTAGGGTGTGACCAGGGGTAGGCAACTGTCTGCAGCAGTGCAGACTCAAAGGAGCTGACAGTTGGAGGCTGCTAATCTCAGTCTTTACCCCTGGAGAGAAGAAATTTCTTGCTTGAAAAGGACCTTGGGTAGTGTATCTCTGTGTCTCCCCAATTAAACTTTACTTAGCCTCAAAGAACTAATGGATTGTGAGATTTAAAGGAGGAAGTGTATATAAAGTACTCAGCATAGTACCTACTAGAGTTAACATTCAAAATTCAAGCTACTATTATTGTTGTCAAAAATCTATAGTTTGGTTAAAATAAATATTTTTTCTCTGCCTTATCCTTTGAATTGAGCTTTAATTCATGAAGCATTTAAAGGTCTCTTTCAGCCCTGGCCAGCTGGTTCAGTTGGTTGGAGTGTTGCCTTGTGCACCAAAAAGTTGTGGGTCTGATCTCAGTTAGGGCAAATACAGGAGGCAACCAATCAATGTTTCTCTCCCTCCTTCTCTTCCTCTCTCTCTCTAAAATTAATAAATATATCCTTGGGTGAGGATTATTTTTTTTTATTTTAAAGGTTTTTTTTTTCAGAACAGTAAAAAAACCTCTGATATTTTGTGTCAACAGTATCCTTCACCTACTAGGCAACAGTTTGAAATGTAGACTCAGAGATTTGCTTCAGTTTTGCCTCTTAATGAGATGAGAACTTGGGAAAGTTATTTTCTCCAGACAGCAATCTCTTCTGCCACTGAAGGTGTTTAACAGTACCTGTGTCCCCCTCAGGATCATGACAATAATGAGAAAATGTACTCGAAATGCTTAGTATAGGACGAAGTAGACATTAAGTGCCAATGAATGGAAAGTATTTTGATGATTTTTATTCTTATTTCAGAAATGTATCCACCATTATAAAATCATGCAGAGTATTTTCATTGTCCTAAAAATCCTCTGTGCTCTACCTATTCACTCCTCCCCATTTCCTCAGCCCCTGGCAACTACTGATCTTTTTATTGTCTCTATGGATTTGCCTTTCCCAGATGTCATATAGTTGGAATCATAGTATGAAGCCTTTACATATTGGCCTCTTTACATATTGGCCATAATATGCATTTAAGTTTCTTTCATTTCTTTTTATGGCTTGATAGCTCATTTCTTTTTAGAGTTGAATAATTTATTATTGTCTGTATGTACCACTGTTTATTTATCTATTCACCTACTGAAGGACATTTTGGTTGCTTCCAAGTTTTGGCAGTTATGAATAAAGATGCTAAAAGTAATTGTGGTATAGGTTTTTGTGTGGGCATAAGTTTCCAACTCCTTTGGATAAGTATCAAGGCATGTACTTGTGAGATGTTATTGTTTGCATACACTTAGTTTTATGAGAAACTGCCAAATTGCATTCCAAAGTGGCTGTACCATTTTGGTTTCTTATCAGCAATAGATGCAAGTTCTTGCTGCTCCACATCCTTGCCAGCATTTGGTGTTGTCAACTGTCTGGAATCTGGTCACTCTAAGTGGTATATAGTGGTATCCCATAGTTGTTTGGATTTGCATTTTTCTAATGACATATGATATGGAGTATCTTTTCATATGCTTATTTGCCATGTGTATATCTTCTTTGGTGGGATGTCTGATTATGTTTTTACCCCATTTATAAATCTGATTATTTGTTTTAGCCAACCTCTTCTTTATCTTTCATAATTTTCACAATAAACCTGTCAGTTAGTAATTATAGTTATTTTTACCAGTATGTTAAATATTTCTTATTGGATCACTGGGATCTGAATCAATTTGACCCTTATTCTTTTTCATCCAAGCCCAAAGTTCTTTGACCTATGTCCTAATGACTCTTACAAGAAATTGACCATCAAAAGTGTCTTGAATAGTACAGTTTAGATTAGCCAGATCTTTGCAAATTCTTATTCCGATGTTTCACTCTCCTTATGCAATGGAGAGATTTTGATCTGCTGGGAAATTTGTTTTGGCTCCTGTAGAACTTTGCTGATCCTTCTGTTCAGGCCAGGGAGCACAGACATGCACACTGTGCTCTCAAGCAGTGCCACTGGGAGTCAGGCTGGAGTTCATTGCTTCCAGCAGAGGAAGCAAAACAACAATTGCAAAGTCTGCAGCTTGGGGCAGTGACATAGTTTTAAGAGCTGTCAGTGAGAGCCCCATGAGCTCTGCATTCCTGACCTTGCTCCCCACACTGCCTCCTGATCGAAGAGGCTTTATTATGATGATTCTATTTCTAGTGAGCCCAAAGAACATCAGGGAGATTATTGTATGAGGCACTAAAGGTATATGGGACTTATCCCTCAGAGGACCATTTCAAAGGGTTGAGTTTCAACTCTTCTGATGCTTTAAAAATAATCCAGGGATTTAGAAAGTATGAAAACAGAGTTGTGCTCAAGATAACGGTGTGGTACACAGTGTCCTAAATTTATCTCAAAAAGCAGCAAGAGGTCAGGGCATATTCTCATGCCCAAAGTATAGATTTGGATCTACAAAACATAGTTTATGGTTGGGGTTTTTGAGGTGTCTTGTATCATAGAATCATTACATTAAAAAGAAAAAAACATGAGAAAGAAAACTTTTAAAAAGACACTTGATCTCTGGGGGAAGTGTGAATGACAGTTTAATATTTTGTGTAAAATAGTCTGCAATAAAGGACATTGATAGTATTTTGCAGTAAAAATAATTGTAATAAGTAATCTTTCTTATTAGATCATCAATGTAATTTTTATGCAGCTTATATTCATCAGCATATTTTCTCCCAATGTGGCACTATTTGAATTGCCTTTATATGTAACTCTTGATGGGATTGGAGATTTAATGTACAAAGTTATAGTAAAGAAGAAAGTGTACTTTGTATATAGATGTAAAAAGAAAGAGTAAGAAATGTTGTAGTTTCTTAAAAAATTCACTTACACATTTATTTAAAAATAATTTTATCTTACCAACACCTAGGTCTTATTTTCACCAGTAAAATACCACCACATCTCTGAAAACCAGTTCTTTAAAAGCCTGGTTTTAGGTTCACATGTAAGTACTGAGGAGATAATTAAAACTAAGACAGTACTTATATATCAAGTATGTAAACATTTTGTCTCTGGAGAGGAAATTTTCTCCAACAAATAGACCCCTAGAAAAAATACACACTGAGAAGCAGCCATATTGTAGAAGATATGGTAAATTTCTTCAAGAGACCCAGAATCTCAGTCAAGAAGTACATTTTCATAGGTTTAATGCACTTTAAGAACCTGGCAGTGATGGCCAACCTTTTGGTGTCCTTGGGCCACACTGGAAGAGGAGTTGTCTTGGGCCAAACATTAAATACACAAACACTAACAAAAACTATTGAGTAACAAAAAGGTTTTAAGTAAATTTATGATTTTGTGTTGGGCTGCATTCATAGCCATCCTAGGCTGCAGGTTGGACACACTTGAATGCTTTCGTGGCCAAGTAGCTCAGTTGGTTAGGAATTGTCCTGATCCACCAAAGTTAAGGGTTCAATCCCTTGTCAGGGCACATACAAGAATCAACCAATGAATGTTTAAGTAAGTGGAAAAACAAATTTCTCTCTCTTTCCCTCTCTCTCCCTCCATCTTTCCTCTCTCCCTCTAAAGTTAATTTCAAAAGAATCTGCATTCTATGTTTAAAATATTTTCTCAGATTTGTTGTATTTTACAGATTTCAATTTTTAAATTTTGAAACATGACTTAAACATTTCAGAAAAAAACTTAGAGAAAAGGTATCAGGGAAGAGAAAAATATTTAAATTATTTGAAATCCCAGTACCCCGAAGGCCATTATATTAAATATAAAAATCTGCATCATTACTTTACCTATTGTATGCATCATATAAAAATCATAAATCATTCAATAACATTCCTAATATTGAAATTAAGTTTGTTTAGATGCACAACCAGCCATTCCTATCCATAGGTTTCATATCTGCAGATTCAACCAACCCCAGAACAAAAACAGTATTTTTAGTACATAGTTGGAAATCCAAAGCTGTGGAGGGCTGACTTTATACAATGTTCTATGACATTTTTATAAGGGACTTGAGCATCTGGGGATTTGGGGGTCCTGGGGGAAGGGGTAGAGGTTCCTGGATTCAATCCCCTGTGGATACTCATGTACTACTGTGTGTGCTTATATTTAATCTCACATCCAATTATATTTTTATCCCTCAACTTTATTTTGAAAAAAAAAATATAGTGAAAAGTATCAAAATTAAGACATTTTAAAAGAGTAATTCAATATATATCTATTTACTTTTATTCTCTAATTATTAACAAATCTCTATTTTTGCTGTATCTCTCACTTATTTTATTATTCATATATATATTATTCATAGCATATATATAAATGCTATGTTTTTCTGATCCACTTACAAGTAAATTGCAACTTAACTCAGTATCTCAGTTGGTTGGAATGCCATCCTAATGCACCATGGTTGCAGATTTGGTCCCTGGTCAGGCCATATACAAGAATCAACCAATCAATGCATAAATAAGTGAAACAACAAACTGATCTCTCTCTCTCTCTCTTCCCTGCCAAAAATAGCAAGTACAGACATCATGACTCTTCACCCCCATTTCTGTGTATTTCTCCTAAGACAAAAAATATTCTTCTACATGACCACAATACTAATATTCAAAAAACAAATTTAGAGTGACACAGATTGCATATATATATATTTTTTCCATTTTAAAGATAACTGTTTCCATTTATATAGTTCAAAAAGTGATCTGTGATACTTTGAGGTATATGAATATCCTGTTTGCCAATACATTTCCATCCAGTGTAAAGAAGTTTAATTACTTAAATACTTATATTCATCATGGATATGGTTCAAGTTCCCTCAATATGGGTTAATGCTGTTTTACACTCCCATCAATTATTAATACCACAGCCCCACCTACATAGTATGTTATCAATCTTTTGCATGTTTGTGAATCTGATTGGTGAGATTTGTTTCCAAGTACCTGCTTTATTGCTTGCAAAACTGATTGAACTACAAGACTTAGATCTGCAGCTAATGCTGTGCTAGAACCACTAACTAGTACTGGTTCCCAAGAGCCAACTATGCATCTCCTCACAACTCCATTTTCAGTGACATCATTTTGGTAGCTTGAAATCAGACACAGTGGGACTATTTACCCTTTAGAAATCAGAAATCAGGAAATGGTAAGTTCACAGCTCTTTCAACCCTGGAAATTCAGTTATTGTGCAATAATTTTTCTACTATTCTTTGTGGTCAAAATGAACTTCTGAATGCTCCTTAACAACCGCCACCAACCTGCAACTTGGGACCTGCCTGTGGGGAGAGTAGGGTCAGCAGCCAGCAGAGAAGAGATTTGTTGTAGGTGAGAGCAGAGAGCCCAAGAGAGGAAGGCTTCCCCTCTCATGGGGTGACCTTTAGCCTATTACCTTCGTTACAATTAAAAAAATGTAGATGACTAATTTGCCAGTCTTGCCATTTTAGCAACTAGATACATCACTCCTACTCCTGTGGCAAAAGGTCATTGAAAAGTGGAAAGAGCGTATTAGTGGTTTCTACTGATTATTTTTAAGAAAACAGAAGTTTCTACTTTACTGGCTGGTAAGATCATAGAGAGATGGAGTGCATCATTTTCACTCCAGTCTTTTATGTTATTTCTAAATAACTGTTGAAGAATTTGAGTCTTAGGAGAATTAAAGTGCTATTTCAAAGCCATACGTTAAGTTAAAGATCAATCTAGGGCTGGAATGTTGAGCTTTTGTATCCTAGAATGTCAGAGATGGAAGAGAGTATAGCTATCACTAAGCTAAACCTCTCTTGTTATAAACAGAGCAAGTACACCACAAACCTGCTATGTCACTTTCCAAGAACAGGCAGCAAGAAGGTGACAGATGCAGAATTACAAATACAGGGCTTCTGACTTTCAGCTCAGGGATCTTTCTAGTGCTCCAATGAATCACCTTCCTAAACTATGATATCGGTGTTCTTGGCTTCCAAAAACAGGGTCTGGAGACTCTAATATAGTACACATGAAGGACCATTAAAAATAATAACTCCCCCTTGCATTCTTGTGAAAATCAATAGAGGACAGAGTTGAAAACAAAACAAAACTTAATGTTTAGGCAGTATAATATCCAGATCAATTGAACTGAAATATCCAAATGAAAGATTTCATCATTGATCTATATTTTACTTTAATATATTTAATTCATGACTTTTTAAAGAATAAAATTTATATTTTTGATGTAAAATTTGATAGTTTATACAAATTGATCCAATTGTATAATTACTGCCACAAAACTTTGTGATGTCCCTTTGAGTCAAATCCTTCCCCAAATGTCAACCTCTAGCATCTACAGATCTATTTTCTCTTACTACAAATTTATCTTGTACAGATGTTATACAAATGCAGTCATGCAGTATGTAGCCTTTTGAATCTGGCTTCTTTTATTTACAACAATGAACATATATTGTTGCTTGTATCAGTAAATTTCTTTTGTTTCTGGATATGTATGACTATACCACATTTTGTTTATTCATTCATAGTTGAAGGCTATGTGGATTGTTTCCAAGGTTGAGTAATTATGAATAAAAGCATGATAAATATTTGTATACAAGTCATTTCTCTTATGTAAATACATAGAGTGTGATTGCTGGATCACATGAAAAGTAAAGGTTTAGCATTATGAGACAATGACAAATTGTTTTCTAAAATGTCTGTAGCATTTAGCATTTGCAAAAGTATGATAAGAGATTCTTCCTCAGCATTTTGTATTTTCAATTTTTCAAAGAAAATGTTATTCATTCTAATAGATTATAGTGGCAAATCTTTATAGATGTAATTTGCTTTTCCTTAGTGCCTAATGATGTTTAGTATGTTTTCATGTGTTTATTTGCCACTCATTTATTTTATTTCATGAAGTGTCTATTGAAATCTTTTTCCATTTCTAACTTTATTTTTTTATGCTCTTATTATTGAACTTTAAGTATTTTTGTATATTCTGGGTAAAAGTCCTTTATCAGATATGGGTTTTGCAGATATTTTTATTTTGTCACCTTTCATTTTAATTTTCTTAACCATGCTTTTATGGGTAGTTCTTAATTTTGATGAAGTCCAGTTTATACATTTCTTTTTTTACTTTTATGGATTAATATTGGTGACACCTTCTCCTTTTTCCCTCCCTCTCCTTCCTTACTTCCTCCCTCCATCTCTTTCCTTCTATCTTTTCTTCCTTCCTTCTTTCCTTCCTTTGTCATATAGATGTCAAATTTCTTTAGTGCAGTTTATTGAAAAGATTACTCTTTCTGCATTGAATTGCCTATATTCCTTTATTACAAATAAATTAAATATATATGCATGTGTCTTTGAATGGACTCTGTCTAGTTTATTTAAGTATGTATCTAGACTTCTGTGTATGCTACACTGTCTGAATTACTATGCAGATTTATATTAAATTGTTAAGTTAGGTAGTTAAGTGCTCCAAAATAATTCTTCATTTTCAAAGTTATTTTAAATAATCTAGAACCTTTGCTTTTTCATAAATTTTATCATCATGTTATGACTTAAAAAAAGGTTTTCTAAATAATGATTGAAATTGTATGAGTTTGGAAGATGTAGTGCTGGATTGTGTGTGTCACATTGGCTATGCTATGGGCCATGATATCTAGATATTTTGTCAAACATTATTCTGGGTGTTTCTGTGATAACATTTTTGGATGAGATTGAAATTACTATTGTTGAACTTTGAGTAAAGCAAATTGCTCTCCATAATGTGGGTAGGTCTCATGTAATCAGTTTAAGGACTAAAACAAAAACAAAAGAATGAATTTCCCCAGACAAGAATGAACTGTTCCAATTTGGATGCCTTTTCTTTTGTTTTTTTTCTTGTCTGATCACTGTGGATAAGACTTCTAATACTATGTTGAATATAAGTGGTGAAAGCGGACATCCTTGTCTTGTTCCTGATCTTAGTTGAACAACTTTTAGTTTTTGCCCAATGAGTATGATGTTGGCTGTAGGTTTTTCATAAATGGCCTTTATTATGTTGAGGAATGCTTCCTCTATACCCACTTTGCTGAGAGTTTTTATCATAAATGGGTGCTGTACCTTATCAAATGCTTTTCTGCATCTGTTGACATAATCATGTGATTTTTATCTTTCCTTTTGTTTATGTGATGTATTATATTTATTGATTTGCAAATATTGTACCATCCTTGCATCCCTGGGATGAATCCCACTTGATTATGGTGTATGATCTTTTTAACGTATTGCTGGATACAGTTTGCCAATATTTTTTTTGAGGATTTTAGCATCTATATTCATCAGGAATATTGGTTTGTAGTTGTTTGCAGATGACATGATAGTGTACACAGAAAACCCTATAGACTCCACCAAAAACTACTCGACATAATAAGTGACTTTGGCAAAGCAGTGGGATACAAAGTCAGTATTCAGAAATCGAAGGCATTTTTGTACACCAACAAGTAAATATCAGAAACAGAAATCAGGAAATTTTCTATAGCAACAACAAAAATAAAGTACCTATGAATAAACCTAACCAAAGAAATAAAACACCAGTACTCAGAAAATTATACAACTCTGAAGAAATAAATTAAGGAAGACACAAATAAATGGAAGCATATGCCATGTTCATGGATTGGAAAAATTAACATAATCAAAATGTCCATACTACCTAAAGCAATTTATGGATTCAATGTAATTCCTATTAAACTACCAATGATGTATTTCACAGATATAGAACAAACATTTCAAAAATTTATATGGAACCATAAATGACCCCTAATAGCTGCAGCAATTTTGAGAAAGAAGAACAAAGGATGAGGGATAACCATATTTCACATCAAACTATATTACAAGACCATGGTATTCAAAACAGTCTGGTGCTGGAATAAGAACAGACACATAGATCAATGAAACAGAACAGAGAGCCCAGAAATAAACCCAAGTCTCTACGGTAAATTAATATTTGACAAAGGGGGCAAAAGCAAAACATGGAGTAAAATTAGTCTCTTCAATAAATGGTGTTGGGAGATCTGGACAGCTACATGCAAAAAAATAAAACTTTACCATGAAATTGCACCATACACAAAAGTAAACTCAATATAGATAAAAAGCTGAAATATAAGTCATAATACCATAACAGTCATAGAGGAGAACATAGGAAAATCTCAGATATGCCACACAGCAATATTTTCAGTAATATGTCCCCTAGAGCAAGGGACATAAAGGAAAGAATGAAAAACTGGGATTTTATCAAAATAAAAAGCTTCTGCATGGCTAAAGCAAACATCAGCAAAATGAAAAGGGACCAACCATAAGGGAAAATATATTTGGAAATGTTACCTTGGACAAGGGGTTAATCTCTCAAATATATAAAGAACCCACATGACTCCACTCCAGGAAGACAAACAATCAAGTTAAAAAATGAGCAAAGGACCTGAACAGATACTTCTCCAAGGAGGACATTCAGAGGTCCTAGAGACATATGAAAGGATGCTCAGCATCACTAGCTACTAGAGAGATGCAAATTAAAACCACAATGAGATACCACTTCACACTGGTCAGAATGGCCTTCATAAACAAATCAACAAACAACAGGTGCTGGCAAGGATGTGAGAAAAGGGAACCCTAGTACATTGTTGATGGGAATGCAGATTGATGCAGCCACTGTGGAAAACAGTATGGAATGTCCTCAAAAAGCTAAAAATGGAACTGCCTTTTGACCCAGAAACTGCAGTGCTGGGATTATACCTTGAGAAGCATGAAACACCAATTCAAAATAACCTATGCATCCGAATGTTCATAGCAGCACAATTTACAGTAGCCAAGTGCTGGAAGCAACCTAGGTGCTCATCAATAAATGAATGGAGAAAAAAACTGTGGTACATTTACACAATGGAATACTATGCAGCAGAAAGAAAGAAGGAACTTTTACCTTTCAAGACAACATGGATGTATCTTGAGAGCATTATGTTAATTAGAATAAGCCAGGCAGTAAAAGACAAATACCATATGATCTCACCTATAAGTGGAACCTAACCAGCAAAGCAAACAAGCAGGCAAAATAGAATCATAGACATTGCAATAAGGAATAAACCAACAGTGACCAGAGAGGAGGGGGAAGGGTGGTAATAAGGGAAAGAAAGGAAAGGGTGGTCAAGGAACATGTATAAAGGTCCCATGGACAAAGCCAAAGAGGGGAAGGATTGAGGGTGGGAGTTGGGGGTGGAGGGTGGGGAAATTGGTGGTAGGAAAATGGAGACAATTGTACATGAACAACAATAATTTTTTTTTTTTTAATGAGTTCTTCCAGCAGTCAATCTTTGGTCTGGTACAGCAGCACTGGATTTATCAAGAGTCTTCAGCCTATCTCTCCCCTCTGCAGATTTTGGATTTACCAGTATTATTAATTGTCTGCATCAGTTCCTGAAAATAAATCTCTATATCTCCTCCCTTCCCTTCCTTTCTCTCCCTTCTTTTCTCTCTCTCTCTGTCTCTGTCTCTCACATACAATGGTTTTGTTTCTCTGCAGCACCCTAACACAAACTGGTATCTTAAAAATATCTGTCTTCCAAACCATTAATATGATAATTGATCTCAGTTTACTTGTCTTTGAATTTTTTACCCTTGCTTTATAACTTCCAGTATTCATATCTCGCACCTATTTTGTTACGTTTATATCTAAGTATTTTATGGTTTTGATATTTTAGGTAGCATGCTTTTCTTTTTTTTTTCTTTTAAGATTTTATTTATGTATTTTTAGAGAGAGGAAAAGCAGAGAGAAAGCAAAGGAGAGAAATATCAATGTGTGGTTGCCCCTCGCGTACCCGCCACTGGGGACCTGGCCTGCTACCCAGGGTTGTGTCCTGACTGGGAATCCAACTGGCAACCCTTTGGTTCACAGGCCAACACTCAGTCCACTGAGTCAGACCAGTCAGGGCTTAAGAATGAATTTAATTTATGTAGTGAGTATGGGATTATTCAGAGTATCAATTTTTCTTGCATGAATTTTTATCATTTGTGTCCTTCAAGAAACTGGCTTAGTTTTTCTGTGTGAATTTATGATTATAGAATATTCTCAGTAATATTTGATCACCTTTCTAATGTCTATAGAATTCTTTTTGACATCCTCTCTTTTATTCCTAAAATCAGTAAATGTTATCTTCTTTTATATTTCTTTGTTAGTCTGGCTAGTGGTTTATGAATTTTTCCATCTGGTTTCATTGATTATCTCTATTGTTTTTTTCAGTTTTTAATTATACTAGTTTCTGTTTGTAATTTCCATCTTCTGCTTGCATTGCATTTAATTTATCTTATTCTCCTTATTTTGAAGCTTAGATTACTGACTTGAGATCTTTCTTTTCTAACATGAACACTTAATGCTATAAACAGCCCTTTCAGCACTGCTTTAACTGTGTCCCATGAACTTTGATAGATTATAGTTTCATTTTTTTCAGTTCAAAATCATTTCTCATTTTTCCTTTGAGACTTCCTATTTGACACTTCAAATAGTTATTTAGGAGTATATGTTACCATATTTTTAGGGCTATAAGATGCACTGGACCATAAGACATACCTAGGTTTTAGAGGGGGAAAATAGGGCAAAAAAATTTGAAGGAAAAAACATGGTAAAATATTTAATAACCTGTCATCCCGCTCCATTGCCACCACCCCCCCAGTGAGCCAGGTAAGCTACATTCGGGCTATAAGAAGCAACCCACTTTTCCTCCTAAATTTGGGGGAGGGGGTAGTACATCTTATGATTCAAAAAATAAGGTAAATTTTACCATAGTGAGGAAATGTATTTTAAACCAATTGAATTCCTTTAAATTTGTTCAGGTTTTATTGTGGCTCTGAGTATTGTCAGTTTTGATAAATATTGCAGGTGTACTTATGAATAAGGTGTATTCTGTAGGGGATTTCCATAGATATTTCTGAGCTGAAGATGGTTGATCATTCTCTTTATACAATTTTACTCTTGCAGGTGTTCTTTCAGCTTTTCCTATGTAACACAGAGAAATGGTGAAGTTTCTGACTATATTTGTGGCTTTATCTATTTCTCTTTTGAGTTTTTTTGGCTTTATACATTTTGAGACTCTGTTACCAGGTGCCTACATATTTAGAATTGTTATGTCTTCCTGTTATATTGAATCTATTATCATTATGTAAAATACCTTTATATTGCTGGTAATTTTTGTTCTGAAGTCACCTTTAGCTGATATTAATTTAGACACTCCAACTTTTTATTATTTTCATAATATATTTACTTTATTATTTTAATTATTGATCTATTTAAAGTAGATATATATATGTTGATGTCAACCCAGTCTTATAATCTTTAACTGTTATGTTTGAACATTTATATTTCATTTAATTATTGATGTGGTTTAAAATTTTTATCTTTTTTTCATGCTATTCTCTCTGATTTTAGTTGTTCTATCTTCCCTTTCCCAAATTCTCTCTCTCTTTTTGAGAAATTTTAATTTATTTATTGGTTTTTGGTTATAAATTTTTAAATTTTTTTAATGATTGACAAATTAGAGTATACATGTTTAAATTTCCACAGTCTATTTAAAGTTAACATGTTATTAATAAAGTGTAGGTGTCTTACGATCCTTAGGTCTTTTTATATCCCCTTCACCCTTATGTATGGTTATCATCTGAGTTTATTTCGTCTCCACACCTTAAAAATGTTACCAGAAAAGTATGTACTTTATGCATGCTGAACTCTAACATATTCTGAAGAACTTAAGAGTAGAAAACAAACTTGTACACATTTTTTAGATATTTAGCATTTAGAACTTACGAGTAGAAAACAGACTTTTATATATTTTGAGTTATTTAGCATCTCTGTTGCTCTTCTTTCGTTCTTGATATTCCAAGGTCCCCTTTCACATCATTAAGGTCAGGCTGAAGAACTTCCTTTAACATTTCTTTTAGAACAGATCTGCAGGCTCACACTTCTCTCAGTACTTTTTCACCTGAAGATGTCTTTTTCTTGTTTATTCCAAAAATATATTTTCTTTGGGTATAGAAAGCTGGGTTGGCACATACTTTACACAGAACTTTAAAAATGTTATTACTTCATTTCTGGATTTTTGGTGAGAAAGATATTGTTTCAGTTTTTTTTTTTCCCTACAGGTAATGTGTCACTTTTATTTGACTGGTAACAAGTTTCTTTCTTATCTTTTGTTTCTCAGTGTTTGAATTTAAAGTATCCCAGCAAAATTCTTTTGATTTTATTTTAGTTTGTATATGTTGAACTTACTAAATCTTTTAATTTAGATTCTTCACTGAGTTAGAAATATTTTCAATAATTTTTCTTCAAATATTTTTGTGCACCAAGTCCTTTGTCCTATATTCTATGAAATTAATAATATAATATCAGAGTTCCTTAGATTTATTTATTTTTTTTATTTACTAATTTTACTCTGTTTTTCAGATTGGATAATTTCTATAGACTCTCCTTCATGTTTAAAAACTGTTTCTTCTGTCACTTTCATTCTGTTATTTAAACCTTTCTTGTTATAATTGCTGTTTAAGAAATTGTATTTTTCAGTGAAAAGATTTCCATTTGCTTCACTTTTATTTATCTACTAAGAACTACTTTTCCAACTTTTAAAAATATGTTCAACTTTACTCCATGAAGTATATATTTTATAACTGCTTTAAAGTTTTTGTCTAGTTGTTATGGACTAAATTGTGTTCCTCTCAACTCATATGTCAACATCTAACCCTCAATGTGACTTAATTTGGAGATAGGGCCTTTAGGAACATTATAAAGACTAAATGAGGCCATAGGATGAGGCTTCTAATTTGATAGAACTGGTATCCAAATAATAGTGGGAAGAAACACTAGGTATCTCTGTCATTCTGCATACACACAAAAGAGAGGCCTAGACACCAACCTTGATAGCAGCTTGAACTTGGACTGTGACCTTCAAGACCCTAAGAAACAAAGTAAATTTTTGTTGTTTAAGCAACACTTTCTGTTCCGGCAGCCCTAGCAGACTAATGCACTGACAGTGTCCCATTTGGATTATTTCAGGGTCAGCATCTGTTGACTAACCTTTCTCCTGAAAACTGGTAAAATGTCTCTGGTTCTTTGTAGGTCAAGGAGTTTTATAATGTGTTCTGAAGATTTTGAATATTATGTGGTATACATTCTGAAATCCTTTAAAATGCTCTGGGGAATTTCATCATTCAATAGCATCTTAAGAATATCAAGGTTGAATATACTTAGGTTTGGTGATCATGTTGAAAACAGGCACAGCAGAACCTTGTCTTAATGTTATGTTTAAATAATAAGAGCAAAACATTGACTCATATTGTATAATTTTGCTTGACTTGTGTAAGTTTAGTTGATTAATATTTTATGAAACAAAAACTCCTCCACTTTCCAAGTCCACCTATCCTTTCATTACTGGAATCTGGTAGATTAGGCAAAAGGAAGTGTTGGTGATTTGACATAATTCCACTTCACGGTGATTTTACAAAGTCAGTTGTTTTGATTAATTACTTAAAATATTTTTTTCCTTTTTTTATTATCCTCACCCAAAGATGTTATTGATTTTAGAAAGAAAGTAAGGCAAATAGAGAGAGAGAGAGACACCAGTCTGAGAGAGAAACATTGAATAGTTGCCTCCCTTATATGCCCTAACAGAGAATCAGGTGACATAGGTATGTGCCCTGACCTGGGACTGAACCCACAACCTTTGGTGCAGGGGGACAACACTCCAACCAACTGAGCCCCCTGGCCAGGGCACTTAGTGTTTTTTATATACACGTTTTTATATACATGTTGTTAAGCATAAGTAGAATTATATATCCCTATACAATTTAGAAATAACTCCCTTTTGGAATAAATAACACAAATGTTCTCAAAATATGTTTAATCCTGTTACAAAACAGGATCCTGTAGCAAAACAATGTTTATGATATGGACATGATATTCTTTGGTGCATGTATATAATAGGAAATATTTTAAAATCCTATAGGCGTTGAAAAAGTCATCTCTGCTACTAGCATAGGGAGTAAGAAATATATTTAAAATTGATATTTATTTTATGTCATTAAAATATTTAGAAAATAAGTTTATGTTGATGAAATGTTTTTGCCTAGAAGAAATATTGTTTTAAAACATAGTTATTGCAAATAACAACTGTCATTAACATGATTTTCCATGAGTGTAGGTTTTTTTTCTGTGAACTAAAAATTCAACTTCCTATTTATGTAGTATCTATTATTTACTATATATCAAAATCTCAGCATTAGACAGAGTTATGAAAATAATGCCCAGTAAACTGGAACAAATTATTTTGCTTCTAGATAACATAAATTAATAATAAATAGGATAAGAGCAAGAATTTTAACAGTTACACAGGTTTCCTACCATGCCAAATTACAGTGCATTAACAGAACACCAAATTGCAAATGCTGATTTACAATGGTTTAAAAGCCAAATAGCCTACAGTCTGCAGAACTTATGCTACTGAAGACCCAGGCAGAGGAAAGCCTATCTGTACGTTCAAAAAAGTGGTTTAGCAATAACTGGTGTGTGTGTGTGCGTGCATGTGCGTGTGTTTGTGTAGATCAAAATAGGCAATCTAATTCCATAGAATTCAATGAGCTTTTGGAATGCAAATTTCAACTGTCAAATCTTAATTAAGAAGTACCAGTCAGCACTGTTTAAAAATTGGAAGGGAACTAAGTGGTGGGTTGTTGGAAAATGTGCAACTCGCCTTCTAAATAGAGTAGGTGTGCTGACAGCTATATAATTAACATCACATCAAGTGAAGGACAGGAAGCCCACTCTAGTTCCTTGAAGGGAGGAGCTTTAGCAATTTTCAAGGCAGGGGAAAAGGTTCTTCAATCAGACTTAATTTATAATTTCTTTTATTTCTAAAGAGAATCTACTTTTTTTTTGTATTGAACTTCTCTGAACCTTAGAAAGCAGTGACATTTGCAGACTTGAGGGTTTATTTTAAGAGGTTAATATTAACATAAATGTTTAGGCACCTTGTGTCAACTGGAACACTTTCCCAGTCTCATTGGAGTTCTTGTATGTTTGGGTCACTGTACTTACCAACTCAAAAATTTTTTTGCTACATTGCTTCACTTATATATTAGAAGGTAAATTAGACAGTTGTCACATGGAGCACTTATGATATGATTAAGAGGAAGTGGTAACTCTCTGAGGCTTAAACTGTTTTGGAGAAGATAATAGAAAATTGCCTTGTTCATGGTTGTTATTAGAATTGTGTACTAGTGTGAGATATTTTTAATGCAAAGAATATTTAATAAAACATAACCCCCATTATTTATTTAAAGTGGTGATTAATGCTTCTGCCATTATGATATCTTGTCACCCACAATAAAAATAAAAGTCCATTTTTATTGGGGCTTCTACTACCATGACCCCTACTTATAGAGAACAGGTACTACTAATTTTCTAGGGAATTTTGGTATTCCCTGGCCAATGTATTTCTCAATGTCTTCATTGAAGAGAATGCTTTCTGAGATTTCTTTTTTTTTAATTTTTTTTTTGTTGTTCAAGTACAGTTGTCCCCATTCCTGCCCTCTCTCCCCCACCCCAGCCATCCCCACTTCCCACCATTGATCCCACCCCCCCCTCTTTGTTTTTGTCCATGTATCCTTTATACATGTTCCTGAAAACCCTTCTCTCTTTCCGTTATCCTCTCCCACCTCCTCTCTGGTTACTGTCAGTTTGTTCTTAATTTCAATGTTTCTGGTTATATTTTGCTTGCTTGTCTGTTTTGTTGATTAGGTTCTACTTATAGGTGAGATCATATGGTATTTGTCTTTCACCGCCTGGCTTATTTCACTTAGCATAATGTTCTCCAGTTCTATCCATGCTGTTGAGAAGGGTAGGAGCTCCTTTATTTTAATGAGAACATTAGTGAGAAAAAAATGTCTTTGGAATGATATCGATAGTTAACCCACTATAAGAAGCAAGATCAAAATTACTTCTCAAAGAAGGCTTGTCCCTTATCTCTAGAAAAGGATTGGGAAAACTGGTTTACTTTAAAAAATTTGGAGTTTTGCAGACACATAGGAAGGAGGTGGATATACACTCTTTCTAACATGAACATTGATTTCTGCTGGCACACTGGTAATTCAGGGTTCCTGTAGGGTAGAAAGACCCATAAACATCTGTTTTAGGATAGTGCTTTCTGATTTTATCTACATCTATTTACAGTATATACTGAGAATTTTGAGAACTGACAACTTAGATACAGAAAGTTTCAGTTTCTGTTTGTGAATTCATAGCAAAAGAAGGGAAACTTTTCCCTAAGCTGCATTCTGTCAACTCAACACATTCTGGCAATGGCAGCTCTTCAGCATCAACCAACGTGAATTCTTCAGTTATAATTACACTGATACTTATTGAGCTTGGGATTTGAAAAATAATATTAAACAAAACATAAACAATAACAAACACAAGTGTCCCACTTTACTTTCCTATTTTTCTTTCATTTGTTCAAATTAAAGCTCGAAAGTAGAGCAAATAATGAATGACTCTTGCCTATTTTAAGCACTTACAATGGACAATGATAGAGGGAAAAAATCACAATGTGCTACCTCCAGCTGTTAATTCCTACACACTTCATTAATTACTCAGAATTCAGAGAAGCAGGATATTTAATTAGCTTCTCAAATTAAAAAAAAAAAAAAAAACGTTCAGCCACCATGCAAACACACATCATAGTTGCAGCACGAACATTTTTGACAGGAACCCTGTAGACAGTAAAATGTCAAGTAAAGCAAAAACCGGGACAAAGGAAAGCCCATGTGTGTAATTGCCAATGCAACCTGAAATTACAGCACTGAACCACAGCAAAGAACCATGGCTAGTAAAATATGACTTGATTTTGGATACTCATTTGGATTTGCTTATGCTTAGAGTCTGGGAGTGGCTACGGTGGCTCACTTATACCTGGATGTCCATCAATGCCATCTTTGAAACCACCAGGCTTTCCCAATTTTCCTTCTGTAGCAGAGATCTTCTTGAGGGAGTGAATCAGAATGCTCATTTGATCATCTTTTTCAAAATGTTCATGACCTCTGACTCCCAGGATGTTAATTATACTCTAGAGGGCAGTGACTGTGGTAGAGGAGGAGTGTGCTCAAGTTTTCATGTTGAGAAAATGTTTTTGGGTAGATTCCACATGTATCACCCCTCCAATTGTGAACAGTTTTCCAGAGCTTCCTGGGAGACATGGAAATGTAGTGTAGTTCATTCAGTCCATCTTTCAGTTAGTTAGTCAGTCATTGACTCATTCAACAAATATTTACTAAACGTTTATGTGTGGCAGGAACTATGCTTGGTTCTGAGGAAAACGATGAAAGAGAAACAATGGTCTTTGTTCTTAGAGTTCTTACAGTTTGAAGAGAAGAGGGAAAACTTGAGATATTAGGAGAGAATTCCAGGCAATTACAGGGCAGTGTGCTA
The DNA here is from genome assembly GCA_004024845.1 of Tonatia bakeri. NCBI lineage: Eukaryota > Metazoa > Chordata > Mammalia > Chiroptera > Phyllostomidae > Tonatia > Tonatia bakeri. Next base: position 90,654 of record PVIA01004819.1, on the reverse strand, counting down.
AGTGCTCTGATGGTGATTGAGGAGGTACATAATACCCTGAGAGCAAGAGAAGATAACTAACCCAGATTTGCGGGGTGTGTGCATGTGTGTAGTATTGGGGCTGGTGGTGCTAGGGTGTGTTTTCAAAGATTCAGTTAGGGCCTGAGGAAAAACCAACAAATCACCATTCCAGAGAGAGGCAAGAGAAGAATGGTCCAGGCAGTGCAAATATTTTTAATGGTTTGAATGTCAAAGGGAAGATGACATGCTTACATATATATCAATTTATACTCAGTAAAGTCAAATATAGCTGATTATTAAATATATCCTGAATCAAACTAAGACAACTTAGCATGTAAAATGATAATGAAAATAGCATAATATTGAAAAATGTTGACATCTTTATAGAATATATCCTGTGGCCACTGAATAGGGCATATATAAATTCTGTCATGCCTTTAAACTTTTAAAATTCTTCTTGACCTATTTCTTTGCCCTAATCCATTTTTCCTGTTTTTCTTCTAAAAACTTTCTCCTACTTCTCCTGCCCACTTACATCAGTAACTTCAGCCTTGCTGGATTTTCTTCTATGAACAGCAGGACAGAAAAGTAGAAATACTTATAACAAGGTAATCTGAACAGACTCATTCTATTAACTTTACCCTGAGGATGTGAAGAAATAGTGGACTCTTGAACAACACTGGGATTAAAGGTGAGAAACCTCCCTTCTCCCGTTGTCAAAAATTCCCATATAGCTTTTGACTCCCCTAAAACTTAACTACTGTTGACGGGAAACCTTACCAATTATGTAAATAGTCAATTAACCCATATTTTGCATGTTATATTATTGTATACTCTATTTTCACAATAAAACCAGCTAAAGAAAAGACATTTTTTAAAGAAAGTTGCAAGAGAAAATACATTTTCAGTACTGTATGCATTTATTGAAACAATTCCATGGATAAGTGGACCCACACAGTTCAAACCATGTTGTTCAAGCATCAGCTATATACTGATTTATGGCCAAGGCTTATTGATGCTTATTTATATGCCTACCAAGTGTTGATTGTATTTAGTCCCCCAAAATGTCATACTAATTGTATTGGAATTACATAGTTGATAAGAGGACATGGATGGGGTTGTTTTTGGCCCTGGCATGTAAATGTAGACTGACAAGTGATCATCAGATTTACTAATAAAACGTTGTTGCACTTGAGTGATGGGAGTGAACACTAGAGTGTGGTAAGTTCACACCTAAATGTCAGACCAGGAACTAGAGACTGAAACAACTCTTTCAGCAAAATAGTCTGTGGAAAGGTAAAGTAGTGCTTAGAGGTGACCTCGGTCAAGGGATCATTTTTGTCATTAAATGAGAGACTTAGTTAAGCCTGTTGGATGCAGATAAAAAGGACTCTCAAGAGACAGAATGACTGAAAACACTGGGAAAGAAACAATCAATCATGAAAAATCTAAGGGGTGGTGTTTGGCTGAAAGACCATAGTCTTTGGAATTACATACATCTAAGTATAGTGTAAAGCTCTGCAACTAATACCCATTGTTAAATTTTTTAACTTCACAGTCTCGTGACAATGGTTGCAGATAGTGCCTTTTAATATGTGTTGTTACAGTTAAATCAAATATGTAAAGCTATCAGATATTATATTTAATACTTTGTATATTTTTCTTCTCTGTTATTTAAGTCCAAGAAGGTTGAAACTTTTTTTGGTAACTGTTATATCCAAAAAGTGAAGAATAGTAACTTACATTAATGCAGATTTGCTGAGTGAATAAAGAAATAATTTAATGTATGAACATTAATCTCTTTCTTTTTATGTTAAAATGAGAAAAAAAAATAAAAGATGGCTAACTTTACCACTCCATCACAAAAGTGGAACTGAAATCTGCTTATGACTTTCCTTGCAAAGTGTTACATTTTTGAAATCCAATATTTTAAATTATATTTAGCTTACAACTTCATGATCTGTTAAGTAGTATCATTTGATGATTTGGGTCATTCACACTTTGGTTTAATAATTGTTTTAGATGAAGTTTTTATCATGGTTACAGAAGAGGTTTACTTTGTTCATGAAGAAAGTGATACCTCTGAATGGGGGAAAATGGTAAAGAGTAGATGAATCAGATTTTTGAGACTATTTCATTCTACAGAGTCACACTTCAGTAGCAAGTCAGACTTAGAGAAAAACAAACAAAACAAAACAAAAACTGGGAGAGAGGTACAAAATAGTTTATTTGCCTTTTTTTCTGATATTTTGTGAATTTGGAAAATAAATTCTAAGATTCTTCAGTATTTAACTCTTACTGGTTTTAAAATGCAGATAATAAATCTACTTAAATGACAACATTGACCATGCATGAACTCATACTCATCTAAAGTAATCATAGTTATTCTTATTTTTAAAGATTGGACAAATAAGACTCTGGAAGGTAAGATGCCATGACTGAAGTCACCCAAGTATTTAGCAGAGAGCCCTGTGGTTAAACCTAGGCCTCCAAATGGCACAGGGTTCCTTTTTTCTGTTACCATGAGTTTGTGTTCTACATCTGAGTGTCAAAAATAGATGGTTACTGTTGGTGATACAGAGAAATAATCTGACACAGTTCCTAACCTCAGAAAAGTGAGTTTACTTCTGAAAATAAAGCTTTCTAGAAGAGTCCTTGTAAACTCTCACAATAATTACATAAGAGTGGTTGGGATCAAATGTGAAAAATAGAGAAGCTAGGATTATGTAGAATTTCTGTAAGTCATTAGGGAAAGTATCATATTGTTAATATGTCTGGGCTTCCCCCCCACCCCAGGTAAATTCGAATAAGACAAGAGCACAGTTTGCATGGACTTCATGTGTGTGTGTTTCAGAGCCAATTCTTAAAATGTATATGCTATGTAAAAAACATAACACTTTTCTTATTTCTCAGTAAAATTTTGATTGACTCATAAATGGTAAAATAACTATTGTCTGCTAAATAACTATTGTTTAGCAGTAGGTAGTTGCACTACCTTAAGGCACAACACAAAGTATCTATAAAATATTCATATCACTAAATACATGAAAAAAATGAAATATAGTATAGTTTAGGATATGTCTTTTCTATTACAAACACTTTAGATAGAGAATTTTGAAAATTAATAAAGCTTAATTTTTATGAAAGTTGTGTAATTGTATAAATGACACTCATGGGATATACTTTTCTTACTTTCTTGAGCTCTGAGTAAGCAGAAAACTTTCTGACCAAGACAAAATCCATATGTATAGCTTGGCCACTACAGTCATCTTCAGTTCCTGAAATTGAAAACCTGGACCTCAGTGTTGTTTTATCTTGGTTCTTCTACCCTTTCTGCTTTTCAAGAGGATCTTCTCTCATTGTTCCCAAATGCAACATTCAGTTCTAACTCCCTTTTTTAATATTTCAGCCATCCTTTGGCATCATCATAAATTAATTCATTGTGATGTTTAAGCATCTGTACTTCGACTTCCGTGGGTTACTTTTAAAATCCCAAACTGAATTTTGTGTTTGCAACATTTTTTTAAAGCTGCCCTTCCCCTCAAAATTGATAATTTTAGGTATCACAACATGCAGATCTGTCCACTGTTTTACATATATGTAATCTGTCCAGAAGGTATCCAGCCATGTAATATTAAAAATAGAGACATTTATTTAAGAAGATACAAGACACAAGAAACACTGATGCTCAGTACCCTTCAAAGTAGGAACCTTGGGACCTCACACAGTTCTCCCAATAGCCATCAGCTGCCCTGTTGTATTTTCCTGAATCTCATCAATGGTCTAAAATCTCTTCCTTTTCAAAGGTGATTTTAGTTTTGGGAAAAGCCAGAAGTCATAGGGCAGCAAATCTGTGCTGTAGGGGACTGAGTCACCTGGGTGATTTGATGTTTTGCCCAAAAACTCTGAATGAAATGTGATACATGAGCAGGCATGTTGTTGTATGAACTGCCAATCACCGGGTGCCCATAGCTGTGGCCTTCTGAATCATCTCAATAGTTTCTGTGGAGGAGTGTTCAAGTGTTACACAAAATTTGACACTGATTTGTTGCTGTATTCCCTGTCATTTTGAATGTGATGACCACACAGTACATGTGCTCACTCAACAGGCATCTGCCACCCCCACTGATTAGTACAGTAAAGTCATCATTGTTCACACATGCACATTCCAATGCACTCTCCTTGGCTGCCAAGTTACATCAATGTCACTCAAACTGTTCTCATTATAATTAATAACGATTGGACTTTTCTGGACAGACTTTGTATGTATAGTTTTTTCTAACCTCTTTTCTGTGTTCTATGCCCTTCTAGTTTTACTAACTTCTTACATTTAGTATGATTAAAATCAGTTGTTTTTTCTTTAAACTACCCCCCAACACACCCACAACTTACCTGTTTCTCTTAAGGGCAATACAGTGCTCTCAGTCATCCTAAGTGAAAAACCTGAAAGTAGCAATTAAATAGTCCCTCATCCTCATATCATACTTACAGTTAATATTCCCTACCAATCTTCACTTAATTTAGACCTTTCCATTTCTAGTAGTGCTGTCCCAGTTCAGGTCCTTGTTACCACTTCTCACCACCTCCACTACTAACCTTGTCCAAGTCACCTCTGAATTTTAATCTTTTATTATTGCAATAGGTCTGACTTCCACCTGTGTCCTGTTCCTGCCTAAGAATCTATTTTCCCCATATCATCATAGTTATTTCCTTTAAAGATAATTATTTTTTGCAAATATGATTATTTTCTTAAAACTTATTTATTTAAAACACTTGTTTATTTAAAACAGAAATAAGATTTTATCATTCCTCTGCTTAAACCTTCTGATAGCTCTCATTTTTTCACAGAGCAAACTGTAGTCTTTAAAGTATCTTATAAAACCCCGTTTGATCTTACCAATGCCCCTCCACTATCTCATTTCTACTGCCCTTTAATCCACTTATTCCAGCTATGCTAGTTTCCTGCTTTTCCTTTGAATTTTCTGATATTCTTTGGCGTGAAGGTCTTTCCCCTGGGTCCTTCCTCTGCCTGGAACAGGTTTCTTCCAGATACTCATATCATCTGCTCACTCAAAGATTTACTCAAATGCCCATTCCTGATGAAACCTACTGTGCAGAGTTTAAAATTACAGTCCTACTAATTTTCTATCTCACGCTCTTCATTTCCTTTCCCTGTTTATTTTTTTCCTAAACCACTTAATACCTCTTCACACACTATTTATTTGTTTGTTTATTTATTTTCTATTTATGTGTCTGTCTCCTGCTACTGAAATTTAAACTCAGTGAGGTCAGGGATTTTGTTCTGTTTTATTTGCTGAAGTATTCTAATCACCTTGAAGAGTGCCTGACCATAGAAACTCAATAAATGTTTATTGAGTATAACACATTTATTCAATATTTATTTAGCTAGTTTCCTGCCTTATAGCTCTTTTTTTTCCCTCATCCAGTTGCTACTCCATGGTAAATTACTTGCTTTTTAGTTCAACTCTATTCATATAATTTTGCTTAAATTCTTCAATAGTCTCAAATTTCCCATCACAAAAAGTCCAACTTCTGGACACACTATGCAAAACTCTCACACTTGGCTTCCAAGCTTTTTTTCTTGTCTCAGTTACTGTAGTTCACCCATAATGCCTGACTCTCAATCCCCAAACATTCCTTTTTTCTGGTATTTTGTTTTACTCCTTTTCACTCCTCATTGCAGGTCCTGAACGTACCCATGACCATGGAAATATTATTTGGACTTTGATGAGACCTATCCAAGAAACCACTGCCTAAAAAACAAACTTTTACATCAGCTCACTCTCAGTGTTTTTTCAAGTATGAAGATATATTTATTAGAAACTAATTTTTATAAGAAATCATTCTCAAAATTGCTGCAGCTATTTGAGGTCATTTATGGTTCCATATAAATTTTTGAAGTGTTTGTTCTGTGTATGTGAAATATGTCATTGGTACTTTAATAAGTATTGCATTGAATCTACAAATTGCTTTGAGTAGTATGGACATTTTGATGATGTTAATTCTTGCAATCATGAACACAGTATATGGTTCCGCTTGTGTCTTCTTTAATTTTTTTCTTCATTGTTGTGTAGTTTTCTGAGTATAGGTCTTTTACCTCCTTGGTTAGGTTTATTCCTAAGTATTTTATTTTTCTTGTTGCTATATCAAATGGGAAACCACAATGAGATACCACTTCACACCAGTCAGAATGGTCATCATAAACAAAGCAACAAACAACAAGTGTTGGAGAGGATGTGGAGAAAATGGAACCCTACTGCTCTGTTGGTGGGAATACAGACTGGTGCGGCCACTGTGGAAAATAGTATAGAATTTCCTCAGAAAACTAAAAATGGAACTGCCTTTTGACCTGGAAATTCCACTGCTAGGATTATATCCTAAGAAGCCTGAAATAGCAATCCAAATGAACCTATGTACCCCAATGTTTATAGCAGCACAATTTGCAATAGCCAAGTGCTGGAAGCAACCTAAGTGCCAATCAGTAAATGAGTGGATAAAAAAACTGTGGTACATTTACATGATGGAATATTATTCAGCAGAAAGAAAGAAGGAACTTCTACCCTTTCTGACAGCATGGATGGAACTGGAGAGCACTATGCTAAGTGGAATAAGCCAGGTGGTAAAAGAAAAATACCGTATGATCTCACCTTTAACTGAAATCTAGCCAAGAAAACAAACAAGCAAGCAAAATATAACCAGAGACACCGAAATTAAGAACAAACTGATAGTAACCAGAGGAGAAGTGGGAGGAGATGATGAGGGGAAAAGAGGGAAGGGTTTTCAGGAACATCTATAAAGGACACATGGACAAAACCAAGGTGGGGTGGAATCAGTGGAGGGAAGTAGGGATGGCTGAGGTGGGGTGGAGGTAGTGGGAAAAGGCAGACAACTGTACTTGAACAACAATAAAATTTAAAAAATGGAAAAAATATTTGATGAAACAAATAATAAAAAAATCAGTTATTTAGTACTTTTTTCTCAGATCATTATGGCATTTGTTCCTGCTTCTGTGACCCCTGAGACCTAAATGATGAAAAATCAAATGCCTCTACTCCTACCATGTTACAAGTGAGAAAAATGAAGTGGAAGTATTAAAACACTTACATACAAAAGTGTACAATATATAATGAATAGTCCAACTACTAGTATGTTAACTGAAAGGATAGTTCTCCAAAGTTCTCAAGCACCTGGAAAAATCCAGTCATATTCAACAAGCTATGGAATGTTCAATATATGTATGAACAGAGTGTAACAAGATGTTTCTCTATTGCTGTGGGGAAATATAAAGTCTTCTCTAAGATATTGTTCAATTTATTTTAAAGTTCACATTTAGTTTTCAGAGGTGATGCAAAATTCAGCTTTTCTATCCAAATTATTAAATATATGCTACCATTAAGAGTTTGCATAAGCTATTTACCAATAACTGTTATTTTTAAAGCAAATATTTTGGAGAGTTTTATAAAACAATTATGAAGGAATTATTACTTTGTTAATCATAATTAACAAGGGATTAAAGAAATTATTAGTTTGTTTCAGTGTTTACATTAAGTTAATATGATTTTTAAAAATATTTTCTAGGTTAATCTATGTTGGATTCAGAAAAATTTTCTCAGACATATATTTTAGTGAGGTTTTACTCTTATGTTTAAATGCATAAAATAAACAAAGAAAAAAATGACAAACCCTCCCAAAATCCTAGCTATTGAAGTTAAAGGGCTTTTTATTGTGAACTGATTTTTGAATCAGGTTTGCAAGGTAGCAGTTCAAGTTAACTTTTGCTTCTTTTGTAAAATTACTGAACCACTGTTTAATAATAAAGTAACAAACTTGAAAAAAAGCAAGGCTTAATCTAATATTCTAAGCCCTAATGGCCAAATCAGAATAATTTTACAACTGATTCTATCAATTAGGCAAAAATTTGCCAATAAAAGCTATGAATGGGGTGAGGAAGGAAAGCAACCCCAAACTACTTGGTCTCATGGCTACATTTTAACTTAAGCTCAGAGAATATTAATATAAAAATAGTCTAAGTCACAATCACTTCGAGGCAGACAAAGTGGGTGGACATTTGTTAAACTACTTAGAAGAGTATTTGAAATATCATTAAGACCTGGACCAATGCCAGGCAAGTGAGACAAAGCAGACAGGGAGCAAAACTTCAAACAGGAGAGAGTAATCGGTGATGTGATATGTGTGATGTCAGTACTTATTTTTCTTTAAGCCCCAGCTATTGCAAGGAAATCTATAAACACCCAGAGAACAATAGACTCAGTAATATGGCTATATAGATGTATAAAATATAAACGATGCCAAACACTGCATCTGTTTTCGGAAGGACAGAGCTAGTAGCATTGTGAAATACAATCTGTGTTTCATTGGGGCAATAGTTGAAGCACTTAGTGGAGTGTCCCAGAAAAGTTGGTATTCTAACCTGTCTCAAGTTGGCTAGGATATGAACACTGTCACGTCATTTGGCATGCTGGCTGAGCCGGTGCAAAGGAAGGTGTTGATAAATGGGAGTATGTCCAATTGTGAGGAAGTGGCTAGCAGGGAGGCTGCAGGAGCTTGGCGCAAGGTCAGGTTTTATTTTCCATCTTTATTAATCATCTCCAGGGGGGAATAAATTGTCTGCTAATGAAATTTGCAGAAAGCACTAAATTTTGAGGTGTTGCCAACATGGTTAACAAAGGAGAAATAAATATAAATGGACTTAAGCATGCTATTTATCATTTATTTGGATTTAATCAAAATTGTTCCGAGAATACATTTATAAGCTATTCCCACAAATTATATTTTAGAGGGGGAAATCTCCATCACACAGCAAGACAAATGGGCTGATAGTAGGGTCGCCCTCTGTATTGTTAGGTTAGAAGAAAAAGGATATATCATAACAAAAATGCATTAGTTAGAATTCCTCTTGATTTGCATTGAGTGCCAATTTGGAAAATGGAAAAAATTTCAAGCCTTGCAAAATCCATTTTAAGAATTCAGCAAAAGCACAAAGATTAAGGATAATATATTCTCCCTTCATCTTTTTCTATCTTGGCCATGCTTTCCCTGACATCCTCTTAAGAGAGAGATTTTTGTGTTTTTTCATTTTTTCCTTTTTTCCCCCTCTTATCCCACATCAACACAGGGCGTGGAGGAAAGATGGGGATTCATATAGCTTCTCATTGCTGTTTCGATTTGACTCACAATTTCGTGTCCAATCAGTTGACTCCTACTTTTTCACTCTCTGTTACCTCGTCCTCCTTTCCACTTTATATTGCTTGAACTCCCTTTGTTTATCTATCTATATTTATATATGTGTATTATATATAATATATATATTCCCTAGCATAATTCTACACTTGCTCCTCTCTCCTCCTTTGTTTTCCCTTTGTAAAATCCTGACCCAATTAAGTCCAATTATGTTCTACATGAGCACAAAAAAAGCTGATTATGGATACTTAATGACTGATGACACTTTATTTTTATGGCCATTAAAATGAAGAATGCCCTTGGCACTATTTAGTAACACTACTACATCATATTAACAATTCATCATCCACTTTCTGAGATGCCTATTTCATACTTTCTCCTGTCTTCTCAAATTTGTCCTTTTTTATTTCTTAATTCTCAGGTGGACATGTAGCTTTATATTTCATAGAGAAAAATACATGTGAGGATTGAATGTGGGAGAGAGGGGTTGGCAGGGCAGGGGAGAGCAATGGAGAAAAATGGACAATGAGTAATTGAATAATAATATAAAATTTATTTAAAAACGATAATCTTCCCATATTTTCACCATCAAATAAATGTTTTAATCTACCTACAAATTGTTCCGTCAACTCTGCTTTCTCTCCTTTGAACAGTTGTTCATTTCTTCTCTCTTAGTCTTTCCTTCACTGCACCAGTTTTGGCATGGCGAGTTTTGTGTACATGCATCTCAAAGTATTTTCTTTTTCACATTTTTTTAATTGTTGTTCAAAAATAGTCATCTCCATTTTCTACCCCCCACCCCCCACCCCAGCCATCCCTACTTGCCACCCTTGATGCTATCCCCTTTTGGTTCTAATTTCTATTGTGATTTTGATAGTTTTTATATAGTGTGTTGTTTAATTCCATATACTTATGAACTTCTTAAAATTTTTTGTTATTTATTTTTAATTTAATTTCAGTGTACTCCAATAATATTCTTTGTACAACTTCAAGCCTTTTAAATGTATTGAATATTGTATTTTCATGGTCTAGAACATGATCTGTCCTAAAGATGGTCCTTTGCACACTTGAGAAGACTAAGGTATCTACTGTTTTAGGGGAGTCTTCTGCAGATTTTTGTTAGGTCTACTTGGTTTATACTGTTGTCCATTCCCCTAAAACAACGTTCATGTCCTGCCTGGATTTTATACATTATTGAAAGTATGATATTAAAATCTCTAACTATTGGAATTTGTCTATTTCTTTTCTCATTTCTCCCAGTTTTGCACTGTGCATTTTGTTATTTTGTTATTTGGTATGTATATGAAATCTGGCTAGAAGTTACCCAATCATGTAATATGAAAAATAGAGACATTTATTGAAGAAGATACAAGATACAATAAACATTGTACATAGGACAATGATGCCTCAGTCCCCTTCAAAGTAGGCACATTGGGACCTCACACAGTTTTCTTGATTGTCATCAGTTACCCCATCATATTCTTCTGAATCTCATTGATGGTCTGAAATCTTTTCCCTTTCTGAGTTTTGGGAAAAGCCAAATGTTGTAGGGTGCCAAATCTGTGCTGTAGGGGGGCTGAGTCACCTGGGTGACTTGATGTTTTGCAAAAAGTTGCATGAGATGTGATGCATGAATAGGCGTGTTATCATGATTAAGCTGCCAATTAGCAGTTGCCCATAACTGAGGTCTTCTGAATCATCCAAATAATTTCTATAGAGGACTGTTCAAGCTTAATGCAACATTTGGTGCAGATTTGTTGCTCTACTCACTCAGTCATTTTGAATGTGACAGCCACACAGTACACATGCTCACTCAACGGGCATCTACCTCCCACACTGACTAGTTTTTTTCAACTTTCTCTTTCATTTTTTTTTGTTTTTGAATGTGCAATTTTCTCCTGTAGAAAACATAGAATTAGATATTATTGTTTGTTTTTATTTAGTCTGACAATCTCTTCCTTTTGACTGAATTGCTTAATCCATTCTCATTTAATATTATTATCAATATGGTTGAATTTATACCTCTCATTTTATCTTTTTTGAAGTAATTAATAGATGAATTAGTATTTTCTTATTTATTCTTCATATTAAAATTAGCACATTGCAGTATGATATTTGTTACATTTTTTCAACTTATTAGGAATTCTGTATATTTCAAATTTGACTGCTTCTCATGACTTTTGCCAATATTTCTCTGGTGATGGCATTATCATCTCCTAATGATTACTGCTCTTAATATAGTAATAACATTTTAATTGGTCAACTAACTAGCCAAAGTCATATATTTATTTTATTTTATTTTTGCTGTTTCAAAATTTTTTATTATATTTTTTCCATAACCATTTATTCCCCTTACATCCCTCTGCCCCCTTGCAATCACCATACTGTTGTCCATATCCATGAGTCCGCTTTGCTCAATCCCTCCACCCCCTAGCTTCCTCCACTGTTAGCTGTCCTCCTGCTCTTTATGAGTCTGCCCCCATTTTCCTTGTTAGTTCAGTTTGTTCATTAGATTCCATTTATGAGTGAAATCATATGGTATTTATCTTTCTTTGACTGGCTTATTTCCAAAGTGATACATTTTAAATATTCATATATTCCTATTATTTTCAGAAGAAAAGAAAAAAAACACTTTTCTATAACTTTCTAGTCCTACATGTCTATGTAGGTCATGTAGGTCACCTTATATCATTTCTACCCTTCTCCATGTCACTCACCGTATTCTTTTTCTCTTAGATATGACAATTATGACATCTTTGTAATTGCTGTGCCCTTTGCCCAAAATACTATTACTCTATTTTTGATGCTGTTGCTATTGGAATTGTTCTCTGAATTTCATTTTCAAGTTGTTCAATGCAAATGTGTAGAAATACAATTGATTTTTATATATTGGCTTTGTATTCTGTAACCTTTCTGAATTTTTTTATTAGTCTAGGTGTTTTTCAGCAGATTGCCTCAGATTTTCCATATACAAGAGCATGTCATCTGCAAATAGAGACTTCTTCCTTCTGATCTGGATGTCTTTTAATTATTTTTCCTGCATAATTGCCCTGGCTAGAACTGCCAGTACAATATTGATAGAAGTGGCAAGAATGGACATACTATTGTTGTTGTTGATCTTAAAGGAAAAGCATCCAGTATTTCACCTATAAATAAGATGTTGGAGAGTTTTTCTATCTTTTTTTAATTTTCAAACTTTTTAATTGAGTTTATTTTGGTGTCGTTGGTTGATAAAATTACATAGGTTTCAGATGTACAATTCTATAATACATCATCTGCCATCCCATGTCAAGTTTCCTTCCATCACCTTATCCATTCCTCCTGTACCCTCTTCTGTCTCCCCCCACCCCTCTCTCCCTCTGGTGAACACTGTTCCTCTAGGCCTTCCCATGGCTTACTCCTGACTTCATTCAGACCTAATCTCTTCAAAAACCTTCCCTGATCTCACTGTAACCCTTAATCCAGATCAATATAATCCATTTTTAATTTTTTATAATGTTCATCACAATTGTACATAATGTTTTGTCATTATTTATTATTTGAAAGTAACATCCCTCTAGAATAGGCCTTTCTTTTCTTCACTGTTATATTTCCTGACCCTAAAATATGTCTATATAAAGAGTAGATAATCAATAGTTTTTACTTAATAAAGGTGTGAATAAATTATGACAGATAAATAAAGTAAACCAAGAAGGTGAAGAGAAGCACAGTAAGTTGAATAAGAAATAAATTTTCATCTAGAAAAAATCCTGTATTACTAATTTATTTATTATGTTTGTATCAACCTTATTTTAATTATGAACAAATAATATAATTTGATTTGATACCAGACATAGTTCTTGGTGTCTTTACTATCATTACTTGTATTGTCATCTTTCTTAATATTTTCTTATTTTTAGCCAGGGAGGGCTGGAGAAAAATGACTTAATGGGATTCCTTGGCTTGACTTCAGCTGGAAAGGTATAAACTAAATACATCTGACTAAGAGAATTCAGAACATTTTGTGACTTATGTGATTTGTAGGCAGGTACCATAAAAGAGAAACTTAGATGTATATGACCTAATTTTTTCATTACACTGATTTCCTAGAGCTCTTCTTAAAGAAAATATAATGAAATTTTCAGTGTTAAGAACAATATTTTTACAGTTTTGTATAGATGTATAATTGTTCTGCATTGAATTTTTACCCCCACCTCCTCTTAGCAGACAAGGAAACAAGATTATAAGGTGATTAATTGTTGACTTGAAAAGCTGATTGAGAATAATCATTTTATCTTTACAAATTAATTACAAAACTTGCTGTAATGAATTCATGAGATGTTTTCAGTAACTTTTTGACTCTCTCCACAAGGAATTGTGTTTGAAAGATGAAAGCAACAGGAGTGGTGTTATAAAAGTTGAATTATTGACATAGAAATGGATTGCAGTGTTACAATAAAATAACAATATAAATATGTGCCCTGATCTATGTCGCTTTATACTTATATCTGCACTCGAAAGCTTGCTAATTCCTGGTTTTCTGGTTTGGAAGCCAGGTTGGTTGGGGGGATTTTTTCTGGCCAGGAACAGTCTATAGTCAAGCTTTTTAGAAATCTCACAAGACATTGAAATAGTGGGGAAAAGTATAATCTTGCCAATTACTTAGTATGGGAGAAATGGAGAATGGGGAAAATACATGGTATGGCAAAGTTGAACATATGCCTTCTCTGAGACATATCAATGAATATAAATCAATATAAATATACCTTTCTTTAATTTTTTCCTCTCTAAATGTTTTTCTCTTTCCTGAATTGTGAAATTAAGACAAGTACTCTGCCTAAGACAAAATTATGAAATACAATTGTTTTCTACTCATACACTTTAACTTTCTATTGTCTCCTCCCTTACTAGGCTTCTTGTCAGGAGTGAGCTCTGACTCTATTTTCTACTTCATTAATCAGACCTTGTTCTCAGGAAAGGAGTCGACAAATACGTTTATACTTAGGCAAGAATAATAAATGCTATCGTAACCATTGTTACCAGTTTTCAAACAATATAATCCATCCTGATAATCTTTATCACTTGTGAGGGCTGTATCCTCAACATACCTTTCAACTGAGTGTATCAGACAAAATGTATCAATTGCTCACAGTTGGTGCTGAGGAGAAAATCTATTTCCTATTCTTGCTCTAAATGCAATTAGTCCTGGCCAGGTGGCTCAGTTGGCTGGAGCATCATCCTGTACACTAGAAGGTCATGAGTTTGATCCCTGGTCAGGGCACATACGTAGGTCATAGGTTTAATCCCTGGTTGGGGTATGTATGGGAGTCAACCAATATATATTTCCCTCTCACATTGATGTTTCGCTCTCTCTCCCTTCTTCTCTCTATGAAGTCAACAAAACATCCTCAGGTGAGGATTGAAAAACAATTAAAAATAATAAACAAACAAAATGCAATACAATTAAATTCCAAAGCTAGATGACCTCTTTTTCCTGAAATATTTTAAATTTTTATTGAGAAAAAAAGGCTTCATCCTTTATGGATGATTATCATGTGATAAGGAGATGGTAGAGACACATTTGCAAGACGAGGAACTCACCACTTCTTCTGAACATTGAGCAATGGACCCTCCTTCTGTTGGTAGACTCAGATGGATCTATAATACATTCCCATGAATTTCTCATGTGTTTCCCTGGTTAGTTTATATATGAAAGACTGGTTTTCTTCTCTAGTTTGAAGCTCTTTGAGGATAGGAGTCAGTCTTGCCAATCTCTTTATCCTCCTTGACCCCAAGTCCTGGAGCGAGTTCAATAAATCCATTTTATCCTCCACAGAATTCCATATTTAACTAATTTTATAGAAAACAGACCCAGGTTTGAATAGCTATTTAATACTGAAATGTAGGAATGGCAAAAAGGAAAAGAATCAAAAGATTTACACTTTTTGCTTGCAAGTGATAGAAATCCAATTAAACTAATTTAAGCAGTGGGGGGAAAAGGATGTTCCCATAAATAGTTTCAAAAGGCTTACCACATGGCTTTCTGGATCCAGGCATGGCTGTTCTATAGATTCAAGAAAGTTATTAATTCTCTGTTCTTTTCTACATCTGGACTTCACCATTGTTTTTTTTTTTTTTTCCTCCTTCTTCTTCAGACTCTTCCTACTCATCATGGCAGCAAAAATGAATCCTGGGGCTTTGTATTAGTAGAAAACCTGAAGGGACATAGGGTTTCTTTAGTGTAAATTCAAACCTTTAGATTACAACTGGCTGGATTTTCTGAAGTCTACTGCCTTAGGATTGATTATTACTCTTACCCAAAAGGTATCAAAGAGGAAGAGGAACAAAATTATATGTGACTATTGGGATGTAGAGTGTTCTTGATATCACCTGGTTGTAGCCACAGTTTGTCAGATGGAAGGAGATCAGCATGTGAGGAACATACTGATAACCTGGAAACACCTACAGAAATGCCATCACCATTTGGAGCTTCCAGAATTTGGTGGTACTGTTGTTATTTATTTTAAAATCAGAAAAGTTAGAAGACATCTGTTTTTAGCAATGCAGTATGAATAAAAGAGACGTGGACATTGCTTTTTGACAGCTTAAATCATGGAGGTTCATTCGGAAGTAGGGAGGCAGTTCCAGTGTGTGATAAGTTCTAAGGTGAAAGAAGTGTAAGGTATTATGGGTGCACCTAGGAGGAAGCAGTAATCTAAATATCCAATGGACCATGCAAAATATGAGTATAAATAGCATTGGAAAGGTATAGGAGCAATGTGTGAGTTAGTAAGTGATTTTTCAAGAGAAATAGTTTGAAAACCATTCTTAATTACTTGTGTATTTGACATAAGTTCTATTAAGTAGTGAGTGTCAGAATCCTTGAAGCATTACCTTGTTTTCTAAGGGTATTTCCTCCATTGCCTGCCATCACAAAATATACAACTCACTAATATTATAAGAAAATATTTTGTACTCTCATTTGAGTCTCATTGAGTTCTTCATATTCTATGTACTTCACTAGCTTTCCTTATGTTTGTCAAGAAGGTTCTCAATGAAGAACTCAATGATTTTGGATGCAAGTCAGGAAATCAGCTCTTGAAACAGTAAAAGTCAGGCTGTATCAAGCCTAGCTCTGACTAGTACAAAGGATCCTTGAATAAGCTTATTAGGTTAGTCCCTGGTTGTAAAAGAAGCCAAGTCAAGCAGATATGGAGAAGCAGCAAATGTAATGAGAAGAGACCAATTTTGCAACTAGAATGACCTGGTGACAAGTCCAAGTTATGGTGTATAAAGGATGGCATTTTCTTCCATGATACTCAATTTCTTACTGAACAATGATAATAGCATTTATCTTGAAGAATTTAAATAAGGACCTATTAGCTGGCACATACCTGCCATATAAATAGTGGTTTAGTCCTTGACTATTACTAGGAAGTGGAAGTTCATGAAATGCAGGAGTAGTTGTCCATATCTTCAATTTTTATAGTACATATTTGGTGGTTTGCAAAAAATAAGAAAATAATCATATATTGATTAATACGAGTCAGGCTTAAAGTTACCTTGTTCACATTTATTTTTTTAATACTCTTTAAGTATCCACTGAGAGGTAAATATTAATCTCTTGATTTTAAAATAAAGAATGATTGAAGCCCTGGTTGGTGTGGCTCAGTGAGTTGAGCACCGGCCCATGAACGGAAAGGTCACCAGTGCAGTTCCCGGTCAGGGCACATGCCTGGATTGTGAGTCAGGTCCCACAGCTGGGGCCGTGCAAGAGGCATCCAATCAATGTTACTCTTGTACATCAATGTTTCTCTCCCTCCCTTTATCCCTTTCTTTCCCTCTCTCTAAAAATAAATGAAACCTTAAAAAAATGAGATTCCAGTTGAAGGAAGAATGGAGAGTTGGCATGATCTACTAAAATTAAACAGATTTGTTTTTGAAATATAGCGCTATAGCCTCATGGCCTCCTGAAACACTTAACACAGACCTAGGAACAAATAAAGTCAGCAGTGCTTTTATTATTCTTAATCTAAATATTATAATTTAAATAATCACATTGAGCTGCAGTGGAATACTTGAGTATTACATAAGGAGCATGAAGATATTTTAGCAAAATGCATGGGATATATTTGAGGCTTAATAATTATTAATTATCTACCAATTATTTCATATTCTGGCAGGACCATAGCCAAGGATTACTAGGTAAAAATAAAGTAATATTTGGATACCAAGTATAATCTACAGAGTACAGGCCTTAAAGTTGATTTTTGAAGAGAGGTTTACAATATTTCATCTGAGTTTACAATGTAACTGATTAGCCTCCTGATTCAAATTTTTTTGTTTTTGTTCTAAGATGACTGAACATGAAATATCTGGCTTGATAAGCCAGGCTGTGAAGGAAATCCAAACTGCTAATTCTGTTTCACTAGCTCACCTGATGTTCGTCAAGAGGGTTCAGGAAGGTGATATATAGATAATGTTGTGCTGGGATTATTTCTTGGTTGCAATGGAGACTCTGACGTTTTTGTTGGCATATTTCAACTCAAATGTCATTGATGAGCATCAGAAAGCGAGAATGTATAGCTGTGAGCTGATAGCTAGCAATCCAAAATATACTTTCACACAGACACACACAGTGTTAGGTCTCAATTAATGGCAGCGTCTAATTATTCTCTGAGATGGCATCATGGAATTCTTTTGCTGTGCCTAAGATCCTCACATTCCCCACAGACCTGAAAGAATCCATTAATTCTGCCATCTAAGGCAGCTTGTGTTCCAGAAAACAAATAAACTGATAATAATATTTTAACACGAGTTGTAGGTTATTGGGTCATTTCTGTGTTCCATCAGTGTGTGAAATCCTCATGAACTCAATTTTGTAGATGAGAACACTGAGAAGGGGTTACATCAATTGCTCAGAATGATATCAGGCTTAAAGTTACTTTGTTCACATTTATTTCCTTCAATATTCTCAGGAACTGAGTAAACATCAACTCAGGTATGTGCTACTTGAGCCCAAAACCTAATCTTAACCAGTTCGTCCGTAGCAGTAGGAAAGCTAGCCTGTTCTGAGGGGACTCAAGGTGATTAGTGGTCTATTTGACTGATTTTTTTTCCTTTGACTCTCTTCTTCCATTTAGTTATTCCATTGATGACTGGAAAACATTCAAAGTCTCCCTGTTGTCTGCTGAATCAAGTGCAAATTCCTTGAGGTTTCCTGTAATATGACCCCAACCCATGTTTCCCTAAAGCTGCAGCACTCCTTTGCATGCTGCTGTCAAACTGGATTACCTGTTCTTCTTGAAACCCACTATGGGCATACATATTTTTTTTTTCCTGATGATAGTCCTCTGCCTGAATCACACCATGCTATCAGCTATACTTTTAGCTATTTTTCAATTATTAGGTTAAATTCTCCCTTTTCTGAGAAGCCCTGCCTGAATCCTATATTCAGAAGTTTATCACTGATTTTAACACCCATGGTTCTTAACATTACTCTGCTCCATTTTGTGGGCATTTGTATAGAGGTACTTTAATGGAGGGTGGAATTCGGAGTTATTAGGCAAATTACCTGCTTTTTCTGACTCCATATGTTCTTACATGTAGATAATACTATCAACCATAACATGCCATTTGCTGAGATGAACTATTTTCCCAAAATAATCTAGTAGCTGTTTCTTTGGTTTTCAACCAGTGGTGGTACTGTCTTCTTAGGGAATGATTTGAAATGTTTATAGGTTGTTTTGGCTTATCACAAAGACAAGGGGACATTACTTGTGTTAATGACAGGTTGTCAGAGATGCTGCTGGGTGTGTGACAATCTTATACAAGAAACGGACTAACTATTCCCACAAAGAAGCTACTTTTTATTTAGGGGAAGACCAAAAGAGTGGACTTTATTAATTATGCAGATTTAAGGGGAGAATTCTCCTAGAAAAGACACAACAGTATATTTTATAACCTGATAAAATTTTGATCCTCCCAAAACCCATTGTTAATGCAGAACTTATCACTCAGGATCAGATGGGTAACCTCCCTTAGAAACAACTCATTAATAGAGCACTAATTTAGATAGAAACATATACATGATATTTGAATTAAAACCTAAAACATGAGAAGAAGCCATCAAAGGAAACTTTCATTGTGCAAGCCTAAAAGCAGAAATAAACTAGGCATATCCTGGAACATAAGACCAGTGTGGCTGAAGTGTCATAAATAAGGAGGGAGGAGGTCTAGCATGCCTTGAAACCAGAGAATAGAGCTGGTAATAGATTTTCTTCTAAATTTGGTAAATAAAGATTGAAGGACATAAACATATTGGGAGGACATAAACTGATTTTCTGATTTAGATACTCACTCTTGCTCTTATGTGGAAAGTAGATTTGAGAGAAGATAAATGGCGATAAAGCAGTTTGAAAGCCAGTGTGGAATTCAGATGAAAGGTGTTGAGAGCTATACTGGTATGGTGTCTGTGGAGGGAGGAGAAATGTGTGGTTCTGGATATACAGGATTTTGGAGGTAAGCACAAAAGAATATGGCAATGGATGGATAGGGTGTGTGAAGTATAGAAAGCAGAATCAAGACTTAAGAGTAAATCCTACAGAGTTGTGAAATCCCAAGATTGGGAGTACACAGGCACAAAAAGTTTTAGTGAGAACATAAAATGACAGGCTTTGAGTATCTTAAGGGTGGAATCATAACTATAGTAAATTTGGATGTATCGATTATATGGCTGGATATGAGTTGGGTCAAAGAGGAGAAATCAGGTATATATATAAAATTTGCAAGTTAGCATATTTAAAACATAGGGAGAGTGTGGACAAATAAAAATAAAATGTCCTAGATGGACTACTGGATACATTTAGTGTTCAGAGACAGTATAGAAACAAAAGGATCAGTAAAGTATATTTAAGAAGGATATTTAGAGTAGCCAGAATGAAGTGAAAGAGAAACAAAAAGGGGATGTCTCAAAGACCTAGTGACAGTGTTTCAAGACGGAGGATATAGTCAGTTCCACTGAAGGCTACTGAGTGGTCAAACAAGAGGAATGCACCAGCGGCCAGTGCATCCATCTGTACAGTATTCTTAACAACAGCACTTGGAACTGGTTAAAGGGTGACTGGAGCTTGCATATCTGTAAAGTTGATAGATTACAGTAATGTGAATCTCTTCTTGAAAATCCTTTGGAAAGGTCTCACTTCCTGAAAGTTATATTTTATGGCATTATTTTCAAAGCATAGTTGACCTCTCATAAAGTACAGAAGTCACTAAGTGCCACTGACTCACAGAGAACTGGATCACGGAGTGCTTAGGGCGGGAACTGATGACTGAGTTTCTGTATGAGATGGAATAATTGACAGTAACATAAGAGTTTGAATTGAAAAGACAGGGACAAGAATTTGGGTCTTTGGTTTGGTGAGATTATACCGAAATCCATGCATATGTAGGACTGTATACTAGTAAAGGGATTGCATAGAAAAAATAGGCCCACCAGCACAGAACAATGATAAAGCAGTCAGTTAGTCTCTGCTTGTTTTTGTGGGAGGAAATAAAATACTAAAACATCTTAGAAATTCAAATCAAGATTAAACCCTTGTCTGAGGTATCATTGGCAAATATGTTTTCCCATACAGTTGGTTCTCTTTTTATTTTAATACTGTTTCCTTTAGCCATGCAGAAGCTTTTTATTTTGATGAGATCCCATTTGTTTATTCTTTCCTTTCCATCCCTTGCTCTAGCGGACATATCAGTAAAAATGTTGCCGTGTGAAATATCTGAGATTGTCCTGCCTATGTTCTCCTCTAGGACTTTAATAGTATCACAGCTTATATTTAAATTTTTATCCACCTTGAATTTATTTTTGTGTATGGTGTAAATTGGTGCTCGAGTTTCATTTTTTTTCATGTAGCTGTCCAGTTCTCCCAACACCATTTGTTGAAGAGGCTATTTTTACTCCATTTTATATTGCTGCCCCCTCTGTTGAATATTAATTGACCATAGAAACTGTGGTTTATTTCTGGGCTCTCTGTTCTGTTCCACTGGAGAAGACAGGTAACCCAATGAAAAAATGGGCAAAGGACTTGAATAGACACTTCTCCAAGAAGGACATACAGAGGATCCAGAGACACATGAAAAGATGCTCAGTATCACTAGCTATCACAGAGATGCAAATTAAAACCACAATAAGATACCACTTCACACCCATCAGAATGGCCATCATAAACAAAGGAACAAACAAGTGTTGGAGAGGTTGTGGAGAAAAAGGGACCCTAGTGCATTGTTGGTGGGATTGCACACTGGTACAACTACTATGGAAAACAGTATGGTATTTTCTCAAAAAACTAAAAATGGATCTGCTTTTTGACCCAGCAATTCCACTGCTAGGATTATATCCTAAGAACCCTGAAACACCGGTCCAAAAGAACTTATGCACCCCAATGTTCCTAGCAGCACAATTTACAATAGCCAAGTGTTGGAAGCAACCTAGGGCCCATCAGTAAATGAATGGATCAAAAAACTATGGTACATTTGCACAATGGAATTCTATGCAGCAGAGAGAGAGAAGGAGCTCCTCCCCCTTGCAACATCATGAATGGAACTGGAAAGCATTATGTTAAGCGAAATAAGCCAGGCAGTGAAAGACAAATACCATATGATCTCACCTTTAACAGGAACCTAAACAACAAAACAAACAAACAAGCAAAATATAATCAAAGACACTGAAATAAAGAAGAGGCTGACAGTGACCAGAGGGGAGAGGGGAGGGAATTTCAGGGGAAAAGGGAAAGGACTTATAGGAACAAGTATAAAGGACACATGGACAAAAACTGGGGGGGGGGTGAAAATGGGAAGGAGGTGGGGGAGCACTGAGGGGTGGGCTGGGATGGGAGTAAAAGACAGAAAACTGTATTTGAACAACAATTAAAATAAAAATTAAAAAAAGAAATTCAAATCAAAAGCAGGTATTTCACGTAGGTTTACATTATGTGAATGACCCATATTAACATAAATATTAATATAAACACCAAAGATACCCCTTTGTTGTCCAGAAGTAGCACATATTTAAAAAAAGAAAAGCAGCACTGGAAATCGAGCCTTCAGGAAATTTCTTTTGTGGTAGGGAGAGGGATTGTTACAAAGATGAGCTCCTACTAATCAGTACCAATCATTTTAAGTAGAGGGCAGCACGGTTGTGTTAACTTCCAAATGTAAAACCTTATAATGGATTTATCAAATAGAGATTGCAAAATAGATATATTTAAAAAGATTAAATATTACTCCTTCTGAAGAAGTATAAAAAACTCTCATCCTCTGAGAGATTTTTCAATTACAGAATTTTCTTATGCTTGAGAAACTCAAAAGATCTTTATAAATATATAGCTCCTTTTGCCATAAAGAAAGGGGAATTAATAGGGAAAAATACAGAAAAAGATAATTGAAACCAGAGGTAAACTAGCACTGAAGCTCTACATGGTGAGGCATCTTCAAATATCAGGGTTTTGTTTTGTTTTTTGTCTTGACATAGTATTTTGAAAATGTTCAAACATATAGAATAAAATGAACAAAAACTTAATAGAAAACACTTATATTTCTACCATCTAGTTTCTTTCATCAATATTCATAATACTTGTTTTATCACATATCCATTCATGTATCTATTCTTCTCTCTCCATCAGTCCATCTCATTTCTGATGCATGCCAAAGTTGCAGACATCAGTACACTTCAGCCTACATATTTTGGAATACATATCATTAACTAGAATTCATTTTTAAGTGTTTTAAATGTAAAATTTACATACAATAAAATAATAACTTTTAAACTGAGTTTCAACAAGTGAAAATAAATACAATTGTGAAATCCAGCTTTTATCAGGATGTAGAATATTATCATATTACCACTATCTTAGTAAATTCCCTCATGACTCATCCCAATACAATCTCTTTCCACTTTCTTAGAGGAAACAATGTTTAATTTTTTTCTTGATTTTATGTTTTGTATAAATGAAATCTCATTGTATGTACTCTATCCAGCAAGAATGCTTCCATTCTTTATAAATATATTTGAGACTCATCCATATTATTGCATGTATTCATTGTGAATTTCTTTTTGTTCTGAGTAGTATTTCATTGTACAGATACCATGTAGCTTGTCTATCTATTTTCTTTTTAACCAAGACTTTCATGGGCCAGTGCCATCGAACAATGAAAAAACACATAGCTGAATGTGGAGCCTCAAGAGGGTCAGGGGCACTGGCCAGCCTCTACCCCTACCTCTACCCAGAAGAGTGGGCACTGTTCCTAACTCACCTTTCCTTCGCTGCTGGCTTGCATAGGTTTGTGTCCACAGTTTAGTTTCTGTACTTTTCAGGGTTCAAGGGCCAATCCCTGGCTCATATTCTTTGCATTTGGACCTCACGTCCCCTTTTTGTAGAGTGGTGGAGGGTGTGTCTGTGGGCTCAGAACATGGAAAGGCTCCCTGACTGGGCAGATGGAGCACAGCATGAAGTGGAAGACTTACAAGAGACCTCCCAGGGTCACAGGTTGTATGAGGAGGGACACAAAATATCTGGGATTAACTTCTGGAGAATGGCTCCCCTGTAGTACAGGTTTCTTCCACTAGGTGAATGTTCTAGGAACCCATCTATATCAGTGTACTAGCTGGTGTTGTGAGAGGCTGTGTTAGGCTTCAGTGAAATTTTTTTGAAGATTCTTTCAATGTGCTTGCCCATTTCATGATGTGCGATTGGCAAGCACACCTGCCCACACTGCACTAAGGGTTTAGAAGTTTTTAACCAAGAATGGCATGACCCCTACGCTCCACCCTCCCTATTCACCTAATCTCCCCCTGAGTGATTTTTCATTTGTTTGTTTTTTCCACTGGATGGAAAAAAGTCCTCAAAGGTGAATCAAAAAATGGCAGAAGCATTAAAAGGCATCAAACTAGACAAGTTCAAAAACTCTGTTGAGCAGTGGAAACAACATCTCTATAGGTGTGTTGCATCAAGTGGAGAGCACTTTGAAGGTGGCTGAAGTTTAAACATGTAAGGATAAATACACAATTTTTTATAAGTAAATTCTGGTTTTCCCCTCATATATCCAGGCTTGTGCTTTCTCCAAGGAGCCCAGCTCAGCATGCCTTTATGTCCAATGATGACTGGGGCAGATCTGCAGGCTCCAGGCGGCTCTAAGCGGCTTCCCATAGCCACAGGCTCACAGGTGTTTAGTGTGGATCTTGGTTTTCTTTCTGGGAGCGGAGAATTCCAAGCTTCCTGGGATGGGGAAACAGTGCCAGTTCCCTGGAGAATGTGACTTCAGATTGTAAGGTTTCTGGCAGTGAGAGGAGCTGTTTTGTGAATCAGGACTCAGTGGAAGCTCATCTTAGCAAGGATGGTCTCACGTGTTTGAGGTTTGAACAAAGTTGGAAAAGAGAGAGTGCATCATGGGAGGATGGATTTTGATTGCCCTATCCCCAGTCTGCTGGCCCCTGTTTACAGGTGTGGCTGGGAGTATTACGACTGATGGGTGTAATTTGATAATCTTTTCTTAATGATGCCAAGTCAGGGCCATGTTTTTTTTCTTGAGCTTGTAAGGTAGATTTTATCTGAGCAAGTTTATCCAGTTCTCACCATTGTGAATCAGTGTTTGCATAACATGGATTGGGAGAGATATTCCAATGCTTAGCTGTTGCTTTTTCTTTTCTTTCAGTTTTACTTACTGAGATGCACTAATCAATGAATTCGTTGAGTCATTTAAACTCCTTAGATTTGTTTTATGGCCTTTGTGGGTGGTGGTGGTTACAAGTTAGGGTGGTGGTGGCTGTTGAAAAATCTTTTACTATTATCTGTGGAATTAAATAAAAGGAATGTTTGGTCAAATCTGGAGACTGAATGTGGGTGTGATATAGTATCCATGCCCACTAGCAGTGTACCTGACAATGAAGTTGTCACCAGACTGCCTATTCTCAGCATCTTTAAGGCAGGTATAACTGGTATTACCACATTTTAAAGGTTAAGAAACTGAGGTTTGGAGAGTAAAGAAATTAAGCCTTGGAATTAAGGGACATGATGAAGTTTTGCCTCTCTCTTTCTCTTTCTTTCTTCCTTTCTTTGAAAATAAAAATAAGTATGACATATTTCCAACACACAGGGTCTGGCACAAATAATGCCCCTTTCTAATTACAAAATCTTCTATTACAAAATCTTAAGCATGTAATTCTGTAACAAAACAATATCACACTTAAGAACACCATATAACATTTTAGGTGAAATGTTCAAATTAAAACTATAAATTATTACACTCCTATCATTATCCTACCAGCTACACTTAAGTAGGCTTTACTTCTGCTGAACAGCATTTTTTTTTTAAGATTTTATTTATTTATTTTTGGAGAGGGAAGGGAGGGATGGAGAGAGAGAGAGAAACATCAATGTGCAGTTGCTTGGGGCCACAGCCTGCAACCTAGGCATGTACCCTGACTGGGAATTGAACCTGCGATGCCTGGTTCGCAGCCCGCGCTCAATCCACTGAGCTACACCAGCCAGGGCGTTGAACAGCATATTTTAAAAGAATATAATAAGGATTCCATTTTCCTCACTAACTTATGTTTAAGAGTTGCTATATAACCATAGACATTGATATTAAGAAGAAACTGAAAGTGACCAGAGGGGATGTGGGAAGGGATAATGGTGTGGGGGAAGGGGAAGGGTTTTCAGGAACAACTGTAAAGGACACATGGACAAAACCAAAGAGGGGTAGGATCAAGGGTGGGAAGTGAGGATGGCTGGGGTGGGGAGGAGTGGTGGAGGGAAAATGGAGACCACTGTTGTACTTAACAACAATAAAAATATAAAAAATAAAAAAGAAATATTAAAAAAGAGTTGCTATTCTTTCCATTTTTGCTTCCTATTTCCCCATAAAAATAAACTACAACTGAAATATTTTATACATCCCTCCTCCTCTGCCATCATTCTCAGGTGCCTGCTGATGTGTAGTTAATATACAAAGTTTCCAAGTTTGTATTGGTACTTCTGCATATTATCTATTTATAAACTACAAGCTCGTATATTTATATAAATGGCATAAATCTATATATGTATGATTTGTATTAATTGCCATTAGGTTTTTGAGATATATGTAGATGTTACTTAACTGCTACAGAAAATTTCAATGTGTGAATAAATTAGTTTGCCAAGGAATTAGTCATTCCTTTGCCAAGAGATAATTTGAGTGTTTCTAAGTTTTACTCTTAGACCTTTCTGGGAGGACAGTTGATCTGTTTCTACTATTTTATACTCTAATAAATAGTGCTATAATAAATATCTCACACACATTTTCCTAAAAACACCCAAAAAACAAAAGAACATATAGCTTTTACATTACATAAATATTTCACAGACTAGAAAAAGTAAAATATAAATATATTACCACAACTAGACAAAAACAATTTGAGAAAGTTAAATCATAGACAGTCTCACTTTTTAATATTGACAGGAAAATGTATCTTAAATATTAACAAATCTAAGCCAATAGACTGTAATGGAATAGGCAAACTTCTTTCAAGCAACCAAACACACACACACACAATAACCATCAGCACCAAGTGGAGTTTCACTTAGGAATCTGAGTCCATGTAACCTTGGAAAACAATATCAGGGCAATTAAGCACATTTGGAGATTGAGAGGAAAACTATACTGCATCATCACCATGATAATTGCCAAAAAACATGTGATAAAACTTAACATCCATCCATGATAAGGCAAGGAAACCCCCAAAAAATCTCTTAGCAAGTCAG
Organism: Tonatia bakeri; assembly: GCA_004024845.1. NCBI lineage: Eukaryota > Metazoa > Chordata > Mammalia > Chiroptera > Phyllostomidae > Tonatia > Tonatia bakeri. The sequence goes on along the minus strand of PVIA01004819.1, from coordinate 63,658 downwards.
AAATAATTTGGCATAGCTGTTTACATAAGTATCTACAATCATAGAGTTGATGTGTATCATTCCTAGGTCTGTTTTGTACCTCTACTTTATGAATGGGTGCCCATACATGGGATATATTGTCTTTAATGTTAGATTTTTACTTAAAAGGTGACATTTTACTTGTTTGAAATTTGTTTTTTTCTCATTCAATTATTGTAGATTGAATTTCATTCAATATTATGGATTTGTCCATGTTAGTATCTATAGTATAGTTTATTTATTTTAACTCATGTATAATATTCCATTGTATTAATCAGACATAGGATATTTATGAATTCTACTATAGAAGTAGGAGAGTTTTGTGTTTGTTATGGAGAGATTTAGTGAGTGTCCTTTAATGTATCTCTTTAAAGCACAATTTTCATCAAAGTGAAATATTCACTAAGTGAAAAGTTAATGGGCATTTTCAATTTTGCATATGCTGCCCATTTGCTCTACAAGGCGGAGAAATTGATGCCTCTGCTAGCAATGACTAAGCATCTGCTTCCTCCACATCCTCACTAGCGGATGTGTAGTGTTCATCAGTTTTATTAACTAAATAAAAAACTAACTGGGGATGAGGCTGTTCCCTATTGAAGTTTAAATTTTCATTTTTTTATGATTGCTAATAATGTTTGCATTTTATTGACCAGTTGGGTTCGGATCAGAATACTTATTCACAAATTTTGTCCATTTAGAAAAACTGAGCTATTTATCTATTTATTATTTATTTAAAGAAAATCTTCACATGCGTTGTATTTAAATACTTTGTTGGCTATGTGATTTCTTATACCTGTAGCTTTGCATTTCATTTCATTTTTGGTATCTTTTGTAAGTTAGAATATTTCCTTTTCAAATGGCCATTTATATCATTCTTTTCTACTGTGCTTTGTTCTTTTGGTATTTTTCAATATTTTCCTATTCTGAGATCATGCAGATATTTTATCGTATCGCCTAAAAATTCTAAGCTTTTTCATTGTAAATGCCCATAAAATGGTATTAAAATAACCCTGTAACACAGGAATTATTTTTCTGAGTGATAAGAGTACTGAAATGTTAGATAAAGTGTCTTGCTTTCCATTTCATAGCTAAACAAAGGCAGCCTTCGTACTGAAGTCTGTAACTTCTTTTTATAAGCTCAGGTATATTTTCACTCCATGAAACCATTGAAAATTTAAAATACATTCTCCTTAGAAATAGTTGCATGATACATCTGAAATTCTTAGAGATTTAGCACCTTCTGAGGATATAATGCAGCATTAATGGTGAACATCTCAGGTGTTTTGATAATCTTGCAAAGATGCTACCTTGAGATGTACGGAAAGAAGTAGGGATGCAGTTTATGGCTTTAGTCACATCACGCGCACCATTTTTAGCTCATAATGAGTTGGTTTTATAATACAATTGTTACATATCACACACTGTTCACACTTTTTATCTCCTTTAAACTTCGTAATGATCCCATAGTTTTACCAACCCCAGTGAAGAAGCAACCTAGGCACAGAAAAGTGAAGCAACTAGCTCAAGTCACACAGCGAAAGTGGGATTCAAAGTCAGGCAGCCTGGATTTGGAACTTGTAATTGTTGCATTATATTTGCTTTATATATCGTAGATACTGGCGGGGGGGGGGAGGTTTCACTGTGGGGGCAGATGGGAAGGACAGCAGAGAGCAATTGGGGGAAATGGGGACAACTGTAATTGAACAACAATAAAAAATAAAAGACAGTTTCTTAAAATAAATAAATAAAAATGTAAGTCTATACTAATAATCCAGAGTTATAATATGAAAATTAGAAAATACAAACACAATGAAGTAAATTTCCTATCCCATTACTTCAAGGAGAGTTGTGTTACTATGCTTCATACATCCAGTATGAATTTTCTCTCAAAATATGTTTTGAACGTCATTTGTACCAATAAAAAACCCATTTTTTTAAAGAATTTTAAATTCAGTATGAAAAATGGTTGAAAATTTGATAGATATCATACATTTCACAGTAATGATAAACTGATAGAAAATATTTATGGTGTATGAGGGATACCCAAAAACCCTGGAATTATCTTCTGGAGGACAGGCCCCTTGTAGTACAGGTTTCCCCAACTAGCTGAGTGTTCTAGGAGCCCATCTGTATCAGTGTTCCAGCTGGTGTTATTGTGAGAGATTGTGTTCAGCTTCAGTGAATTTTTCTGAAGACTCTTTCAAAGTGTTTGCCCTGTTCATGATGGGTGAGTGCCCACACACACTGAGTGTTCAGCAGTTTTTGACCAAAAACAGCATGATCCCCATGCTGCACCCTCCCTATTCACCTGGTATCGCCCCTAGCAACTTTTGTTTGTTTCTCAGGATGAAAAAAATAAAAGCCCTCAAAAGGAAACATTTTGCTGATGTGCAAAAGGTGAAACAGACAATAGTAAAAGCACTAAAAGGCATCAAAATGATGAATTCAAAAACTGTTGTTGAGCAATGGAAAAAACATCTCAATAGGTATATCAAATAGAGAGCACTTTGAAGGTGACTGAAGTTTGAAGATGTAAGAATAAATACACAAATTTTATAAGTAAATTCCATTTTGGCCCCCCCCTCTCATATATACACTGTCCAATGATGGGTAGAAAACCTGAAATTCAAAAAGTTTAAGCATGACAGCATGTGTTAATAGTATTTATCTCATATGGTTGATGCAAAATAGATAATTGTTATAGCAAATTTAGCACAGTTTTGCCATATAATATGCTATTATTATTGCTGTCTGTATTATTTTCATTATTCTAAAATCACCTGATATTACTGGATTGGATATATTTTATTTTTGAGTTATCAATCTTTGTTTCTGAATGTCTTTCTGAACATCACAATTCAATGTTAAACTCAAAAGGAACCAAGATTTTCTCTAAAATCTAAATGCTGTCCTTGAATTTAAAGAAGTGGAAAGTGAAAAAAAATTATTAACTTGATAAAGGCATGTAAAAGAACCTCCACTCTTTTCTTTCCACTTTGATTTTTCTGAGGTTTGCCTAAGAGTAAAATATTCACTCCATGATGCGCCTACAATGCAGCAGGATACAAAATGAGCTTAAATAAAAGACTGGGTGGGTCTTTGGTTGAAGAAACATAGATCTCTTACTGCTGATCTTCCCTCCACCACCTGCCTTCTCAACAAAACTAAAGAGAGCCTGGGGTGAATAAAGCTCTGGATTTTGACAAAAATATTAAAGTTGAAAGACTGTCAGATTGCTTAAGTGCAATTAAGTAGGATGAGATACTAGATGGGAGAGGCACAGGCTACTCAAAGAAAGATTGTAACATGTTGAAAATTCTCTTCATAATGATTGTAATAGGGATGAAAACAGACCACACTAGAGGTGAAAGAAAATATTAATAAAATTATCAAAGAAAAGCAATGAATGCCTCACATGTGTAGGATTTCAAGATGAGAATGGCCTGGAGATGTACAGCAGTCATTTGAGGAAAAGAGCTTTCAAAAAGGAGCTACCCTAATAATAATATAATACTTTTCACTCCAAAGCATTTAGTACATAGATATAAAAATTGTTTTGATCACATATTTCTTGCTGCAAAATTCATTAGGCTTTTAACTATTTAATGTTACTATACATAGAATATTAAAATGCTGAAACAACTGTTAAAGTGTAATTAAGTAACATTTTTTTAAAAAATAAGCTCAATGGACAACAATGTGGTGATTGAGGGGGTAGGGGATATAAGGACGTGAAATGGTAATGGAAAAAATGTAATAAAAATTAAAAGAAAATATTAAAAATAAATAAAATAAGCACAATTGACTGCATAATGTCAGCTATTTTTTATGGCTAAAACTCATGATTTGGACAACACATTTTGTGGACGATTCAGTAGTTTTAACCTTTTCTTGACTGTGTGACTTTTGGCAAGCTTTTGTGCACCTCAGTTTCCTCGTCCCAAATAAGATCATATGCCTTTCAGAACTCCGTGAATGGTAAGGTATATTATACATCTAAGTTGTTATTAATTATGTCAAGACTTATCTGGACTCTTGGATTGCACTGAGAGGCTAAATAATACTTATGTTGTACATGTCAGAACTTGTGGAAAAATTAGCATGAACATTTTTTAATGGAATGAGGAAAAGGCCTGTAACCCCTTGTTTATTCCTTACTCTGGCACTGACTTACATTAGACTCTAGTTTTGAATGCTTATTTCCCCTTGAGGGCAGAGATGAAATCTCTTGTGTCCCAAGAGCTCTGCATTTAGTAAACCCTCCCTAGAAATGAGTTCAATGTTTGTTTGGTTTTTAGGGGGAGGGGATGATTGAGGTCCAGGGCAGGATGCTTATTGCAGACACAGCACACTAAACTAGAATTAACCTCATAACTTACCTCATGAGAGTAAGTTGCACCTGTTGACTATTGCCTAAATGTATACTTCTTAACATGCTTTTTTAACAATTGAGATATAGGTGATATATAACTTTGTGCAACTTTAAGGTGTACAGTTTGTTTCTACATTTATATAATGCAATATGATTACCACCATGAAGTTAGTGATTGTAGTCCACAACACTGTATTATATACTTCAAAGTTGCTAAGAGACTAGATCATAAGTTTTCTTACCACAAGACTTCTGAATCTCTCATAAAAGCTGTGGCATCTCTCTGCAGGGCTGGTGGTGAGATACATGGGAATTGGGACACAAAAAACTACCTCTAAGTGTAGAGGCATCTTAGAGCTATGGAAAACCACTGATGTACTCTCTAAGAGGTTGTGAACCTCAGATTAAGAACTTTTAACCAGCCCTGGCTGGCATAGCTCAGTGGATTGAGCGCGGGCTGCGAACCAGGCATCGCAGGTTCGATTCCCAGTCAGGGCACATGCCTAGGTTGCAGGCCATGTACCCCAGCAACCGCACATTGATGTTTCTCTCTCTCTCTCTCTCCCCCTTCCCTCTCTAAAAATAAATAAATAATTTTTTTTTTTAAAAAAAGAACTTTTAACCTACACCTCTGGTAGGGGGCAAAAATTCAAGGATTTTTCTCTAGCCAACTTATCTAATTGCATTCTCTTATCCCCCAATTTTATAAATTTATTCCTTTCCTATTTTATTTTTTCTCTTTAGTGTTTGAGGGTTTATCCCAAGTAACAAAAAATGCTATTTAAGTTATGAAAGCTGTATATTCACTAACATCTTCCAAGTTGTACTCTAACTGTTCCAGTATTTGAAAGGCAGTGAAAGACAAGTACCATATGATCTCACCTACAAGTGGAACCTAATCAATAAGACAAAAGAAGCAAGCAAAATATAACCAGAGACATTGAAATAAAGAACAAACTGACAGTAACCAGAGGGGAGAGGAGGGGAAACAACAGGGGAAAAAAGGGAAAGGGTCATCAAGGAACATGTATAAAGGACCCATGGACAAGGACAGAGGAGGGTAGGATTGAGGGTGGGAGGTGGGGTGGGTGGGGGAGGGGAAAGTGGTGGTGAGAAAATGAAGACAACTGCATTCGTACATTAATAAAAAAATGATTAGAAAGACAAAAAAGAAGTCTATTTTATCAAGCCATGACAGTTAACTATGTAAATCTAATTCAAAGGAAAATAAATACTACAAATATTAGATATGTATATACATATATAAATACATATATAAATATATATTGTTTATTATCTGTGTCCTCTACTTCGAGAGGAAGAATTTTTATCTGCTTTATTTTTTGTTGTGTAACTAATGCCTAAAACATAGTGCATAACATATATAAGACACCCAATATACATTTATAAAATAAATGACTTATCAAAGAAGTTAATTAAGAATAAAATAAAATTTTATCATTGTATGCTTGAGTACATGACTTCAAAATTTATATCTGCTACATTAGTACATGTTTTTCATGTTAGCTCATGATAGATAATATTTGATTCAGCCTACAAACATTTATCTTTATTGAAATTACTTTGTACCAGGTACTATTCCAGGTATTTTATAAAATTATCTCAACCCTTACCACAGTCTGCCAAGTGGATATTATAGTGCCCACTTTATAAGTACTCTGAAGCCAGGGGTCTAAATAATCAAGTCACACACCTGGTAGTGACAGGGCCAATATTTGAAATCAGGCTTCTTTGTTGTCACATGATACGTGCAAATAGAACTAGAGCTAGTCAGTGGATTTGGCTTCTGATTGCTCCCCATTAGAGCTGTGGTTCTGGAAAGGAGCATAAGATATGATACCTGCCCTCAAGGGGCAGGTGCTATTGGTTATATGAAACATGAGGCCATATTTTGGGTGACCTAAACAATCACATTTAAGAACACATTTAAGATATAATGTACTTAGGTAAATTAACTACCTAACGATACATGAGAACATAAGAACGTGTATGATTGGTCTCAATGCTTCAGCCCATTGCCATCTATGTCCTTTGTCTGCAACTTCATAGGTCCACCTGCTAAGGGAACAGGGACCCCTCCTCTCCATCCATTGACTTTGAATTTTCCCATGAGCTATATTGTGACCAAAAAATGGAGTAGAAGTAACAGTACTTCATTCTGAGCTTAGATTTTAAAAGACTATCTGTTTCTGCTTTTCCTCTTGCTTTTTATCTCAGTGAAAAATCCTACCTACCCTGATTAGCTGCTATTCTACACTTCTGCTTCATCCTGGGCCCAGATGGGAAGATATTCAGTAGACCTGAGACTTCAACAAAGAGCCAAATATAGCTAGATTCACAGCTTGAAGTAGAGGCATAAAGGTAAACCCAGCCTAGATCAACTAATGCCTCTGCCTTGGCCCCCAGGTAAACATATTAATAATAACAAATACTTGTTAGTTAAAGCCACTAAGCATGAGGGTTATTTATTATACAATAGTAGCTAAGTAGTGATACAGAGCATAAGATGACATTTCTCTTTCAGTCCTTCAGTATCGCAAAATTGGAGAAACCACTGTGAACACACACACACACACATACACACACACCTCAAAGCCTGAAATCCTTTAGGCTCCTACCATCCTGTTGTTACTAGAGCTGACATACAAGAGAGCTCAAGTTTCAAAACTAGAATTTATTCAGTGTACTCCTGCAGCAGTGAACTGAACATTCGATGGATCAAACATATGGAATTATACTCATTGCACACAGCTATAACCCATTGTGAATAAAAAGATTTGAAAGAAAATTAACTTCTAAATCTATAATTCAAGATTCTATTAAAAAACTGAAGGAAAATTGATGCAAGGCAGAGCTAATCAACATCACACATCAGAATGTCTGATGTTATTAGGAAGAACAGAATGTAAAACAAGTTACACAATGTAATTGGAAGAGATTCTTTATTAATTAATTTCTACTGGTGACTTTCAGGGGCCATAGAATAGTGCATTAAAGAGCTCCTCCATGGGACATTAAAGTCAGAGTTTGACAGTGCAGATTCTGATAAAGCATTTCATATAAATACACACATGCACACACATTCACAAGACTGATGTGTTTCCCCTTGGGATTTATTTAAGTAAAAATTAATGTTCATTGCCATATAAGTTACAAAAGTAACTATTCATTAACATGTTAATGTTTTATCTGTTCCATTATATAGAAGGCCTATTTCAACAAAATGTGGCAGGTAGCCATAAAAATCAGGTATTGATTCAGAAGGGAGGGGAAATACATCATCTTGGTGTAAGAGCAAGGTAAGAATGTAACACTGGACAGGGATGCTAGCTAGCTTCTAGGTGAGAAGCTAGCAGGTAAGAGCCAGCCACTAGGTCATAAGGTCATAAGAAAGGCATCTAAGTTGTGTGTGTGTATATATCTATATATCTATCTATCTATATCTATCTATCTATCTATCTATCTATCTATATCTATCTATATCTATCTATATCTGTCTATCTCTATCTCTATCTCTATCTCTATCTCTATCTATATCATATATATATCTTAGGGTGGCTTTGTAGAAGTGGAGCAGTGTCCCATCATGGATGTTCACTTACGAGAATCACTGAGACAGTTAACAACTGTTCAGTGATGTTCTGAAGAACCTAGAGTAGCCTGTGCTCCAATGCAAACACACATTAATCTAAGGTATTATTTAGTCTGTATTGTATCACCCTCTTTCTTTTTTTTTCACAGAAGAAGATGGAAATAACATACAAAAATAGTATTTAATTTCCAGTTTTGTCTTCGTCATTTATTGGTAACATGGACTTGGATAATTAGTAAACTCTTGTGGTTTTAGAAACAAATTTTATTACAATGACTATCAACTTGTTTACATGTTATATATATATTATTACATGGAATATAGTCCTCACAAAAATCCTATGGGGTAGATAGTATTAGTCTCATTTAATAAATGAGATGCATAGAAGTGAGGGACTTGCCTAAAAGGTTTGGGTGTGGGATGTAAATGCGTGTCTATCCAATCTAAAGTCAGGGCATATCAAAGTCTACTAGAGTTCAATGGAGGGTTCTATAATGTCATACTCAGGGTTGCTGGGGAAGCACCGGGTCTAACATCTTCAATAAAAAGCTTACAGAGAACTGTTCTTTGTAGAAATAAAAGTTAGATGCTTTATTTAATGGGTACACCCCATAGGCAGGGCCCTGCAGCAGAATCACCTTGAATTGAACACAGTCCTTCCCTGGCAAAGACATCAAGACAAGGTGAAAAAGAGGGGGGCATGTTCATAAGCAAAATATTTTGGAAACTAGATTGCAATGTGTGTCATAAGTGAATGAAAGCAAATTACTTTGAAGATTGGAAAGAGGAAAGGATCGTGTTTGACAGGGGAAATCAGGAGATCCTTAAACAAGATGGTACTTTGCAGACAGGGCCTTGATGAGTAAAGGGGATTGTTGCAGCTATTGTCACTGGTTGTTGGAAGAGAAGGTGTGATGGGAAATCTACTGGAGAGGCACTAATTTAAACAAAATGTTGGACATAAAGAATGCTGTGTATTTTAAAAGTGGAGAGTCTGTGGTTTTATTAGTGCTTAGGAAATCAGCACCATAGTTGTGGAGTGAAGCTGGAGTGTGCGTTGATGTCACATAGGATCTTAAAGGGCATTTTTAGCAGTTTGGATTATTTAGCAGTTTACTGGCTCTTACACTTAGGTGAGCATTGGAATAACTTTCAGAGCTTGTTGAAACATAGATTGCTGGGCCCACCTCAGGTTTTCTGACTGAGTAGATGTAGCGCAGGGCCAGAGAGAGAATCTGCGCTTCCCTCTTGCTCCCCTGTGATGCTGGTGAAGCCATTTGAGAGCCACTGCAGGAAGCAAAAGTAATCCAGATCCAGAAAAGGCTTTGGAGCAAGGAGATAACTGGATCAGGGTGATGCTTTACAAAATCAACATTGTAATACAATACATACAGTGTCCATCACGCAACATGAGTAAATTCTAGAGATATTCTGTACATTGTTCCAATAGTTAACAAGACTGTGTTTTACACCTACAATTTGGTTGAGAAGTTAAATCTCATTTATAAATATTCTTAGCATGATAAAATAATTTAAAAAAATGGAAGGTTACTCTTGCTTAGGAAACAATTACAATAGTACAGGAAGTAGATGATTTGGGTTGGAATAATATTAGTAAAGAAAAAGGTTAAATAAATACTCAGAGATTTCCAATTTTATTCCTATCCACCACTTCTTCAACTTTCATCTACATCCCCATGAGAATCTGAGAAGTGAGAACTAATATAATTCTAAGAAAGTAAACTAAAAAATGTGAATAATTTTATTCAAGTCAATTTAAAGAAATATGCATAGCCAAGGGAACCCATGCCTATAATAAAATGAAAAGTAATAAATTATCTGAAGAAGAAGGCAGGTGTATGAGGAGAATGCTGTTGATTAGCAGTCATGGATCTCACACACAGGAGAGGGCCACATAGTTAAAGGCTGGCATTACCTCTCCAAAGTCTGACCAGGGAGAGGTCCTGACTTCCGGGCACACATCTCTCCAAAGTGAATATAAATACATGTTTCTGTAAGATATATTCTTTCTCATATTCAATGACTAAATTAATATTCAAGCTGAAGATTTCATCTCTTGAGCTGTGGCCACAGTGAAAAGACCAGAAAGGGAAACCAAGCCAGTGACAGAAAAAGGAGTGCAGACTGTAGAAAGAAACCAAGCACTGAACTATACACCCTGAACAAGTCCCACGTGGTCAAAGTAAGCAGTCACCGTAACTGGGGGCTGGAAATGTTAGGTTAGATTCTGAACTTTGAAGATAGTGCGAGGTTTGCATTACCTAATTTGTATGGAAAGGCAAATTCCTGCTATTCACTGTTTGTGACTGGGTTAACAGTTCAACCCAGACAAAATTAATTTAGTGATATTAAGTAAAATAGCAGAGTAAAAAGGAAGACAGAAGTAGATGTGCTTGGAAAATTGATGGCAGGAACATAACATATTAAATTCAGTGTTCATGTCTGTGTGTGTTTTACCAGAAGCAAGGAAGAATAGAACTGTCTGTCCTGTGCTAGCTAATACAGCCCTGCTACATTGCTACTTTTTAATTTGTTTAGCACAGAAATTTCAGCAATAAATTTAGAATTTAGAGGGAAGCACAGTTTCCAAGCTGTCTATACTTTGAACAGGGAGTTACAATGTAACAATGACAATTTTTAGAGAAGAAAATCAGGGAGCCAATCGACCCATCCCAAGCTGGATTTTGTGAGATCAGCAAAATGATATGCGCACGACGAGATCAGGGACTGTATAAATCCTGGGATTAGATTTTAAAGAGGACATTGCAACTCAGCACCATGCTGAGAAAGAGACAGGGGAGTTGGTGGTAATGGTGATATGCTGAATCTTTTGCCAAATGTTGAGAAAATGAAAAAAGAACAGGGAAATGTAATCCTGTTGTGTCTATCCTGAGAGTTCGAGAGTATAAATCATTTGAAATTTATTTTGGTAAAATACAATATAAAACTTTAATCACTTGAAATCCCTGTCACTAGATTCAATGAGAAGTTTAGCCATCAATATCTCTAAAGACCTGGTTCTAATTGCTTAATTGTTTTCTTTGAAAAGACCAGAGACCAAGGGAACCAAGGTAAGGGGTAGAGAGGGACCAAGATCTATATCAGATTTTATTCTCTGAGAAGTAGCATTCATACATGACCAAGAAACCATGGTCAGTCAGCAAAACATTTAACACATATTTCTGTACCTGATATATGAGACAATTGGCATACTGTGGTACATTTATAAAAAGTACCAAAGAGATGGAATGTTAGACACACAATTACAGTTATGATAGGTAACCTTAAAACAAGTTTCAATACAAATGTTAGACAGCCCAACATAACCTAATTTTGGAAGCTAAGGAAATCTGCTATGGAGAGCAACTAAAGGTTGTCCCTGAAAGATGGGTGGTGATCAACTAAGTAAATATATGTGTGAAGAGCATACTGGGTGAGGCAGTGTCCTACATACAGGCTCTAAAATAGGAAGTAGCTTGTTATATCCAAGGAACTGATGGAAAGTTGTAGTTACAAACACTGACTGAAGTAAGAGTGATATAAATTAGTGAGGCAGAAAAGGATGCAGTTTATAAGGAGCTAAAGAGCAAATAAATGCTGTGTGTGTGTGCATATTGGAGTGTCCAGAGGAAAAGTAATAGAATCATATATATGTTGCATTTATGTACAAGGTCTGTCCAGGAGGTATCCATGTAATAAGAAAAATAGAGATATTTATTGAAGAAGATACAAGATACATGAAACATTGTACCTAAGACAATGACACCCTAGTCCCCTTCAAAGTAGGCACCTTGGATCCTCACACAGTTTTCCTAATTATCACTGGATGCCCAGTCATATTTTCTTGAATCTCATTTACAGTCTGAAACCTCATCCCTTTCAAAGGTGATTATAGTTTTGGGAAAAGCCAGAAATCATAGGATGCCAAATCTGTGCTGTTGCAGGGCTGAGTCACCTGGGTGATTTGATGTTTTGCCAAAACGCTCTGCATGAGACATGGTACATGAGTCAGCATGTTGTTGTGATTGAGCTGCCAATCACCAGTTGCCCATGACTGAGGCCTTCTGAATCATCTGAATAGTGTCCATGGAGGAAGGTTCAAGCTTAATGCAAAATTTGATGCAGATTTATTGCTCTTCTCATTCAGTCATTATCAATGTGACAACCACACAGTACACATGCTCACTCAATGACATCTTCACCCCCACTGACTAGTACAGTGAAGTTCTCATTGTTCACACATGCGCATTCCAGTCCCCTCTCCTTGGCTGCCAGATTGCACTGATGTCGTGCAAACCATTCTTGTTATATTAACAATAGCTGGACTTTTTCTAGACAGACCTCATATATATACACATATATGTCAAATAGTTATTATTATAAGCAAGGTTATCATTATATATTGGCCTTTTTTACTTCTATACAACTCATAACAGATGATTTTGAGCAAGTCTTTGTGATATTCATTGGGACAATTCACAAACACTAAAGTTTTCTCTTCCAGTCCTGTGCAGGATTACACTTCCCTGGACCTTAGAACTTAGGTGAAGCCTCATGACTTGCTTTGGCCTATGCAATGTGAGGAAGGCTATGGGCATCCCCGATGTGCTGATGCATGAAGAGTCAGTGTGCAGTGTACCACGTTCTCTTCCACGGCTGTGGCAGTCATGGAAGCCCGTGTAGAGCTGTGTCCTCCATCCTGAGCTCATGAGGAATAAAGATGAGCAGAATGCTCTGCTTGAGCTGCAGCACCATTTGACACTTACTATATCCACAGGAATTTTTTATCATCAAATGCTGGTTAATTTGGATTATTGTTTTGCTTCCCTGTAATACAACATGGACATTCAGAACATTCTGATCACTGGGTAATTGGATTGTGAAAATCATTCAAATGGAGGGAATGCTGAGATAAAGCATGGCCTTCTGGGTGCCAGAACTTAGCCTTTCCTCACAATTGAGCAGACAGAAACATTTGTGCTCTGCCCATACACTCTAGGCCAGTTTTAATCAGGTGTGGGTAGACATTTGTGTGTTGCAGTTATTTGTGAGCTAAATCATAAATTAAAATAATAAATTGTTATTAAGAATATGGTATAGAAGTTTGTGAATTATTGACTTAAATAATTTGAATGGATTTAGCATCATTCTCTTTATTTTGCATGGTCATGCTGCTTTGAATGAGAATGAAGAATACATGGAAACATAATATGCCTGAAGCCAAGGGAACACATTATTCCAGGCCAGGTTACCACATATAATCATGGGAGGGTTGTTTACTTCCATTTCTTCTTTTACTAAATAATGACAACCCTACTAACCTGCTTTCAAACAAAGGTAGTTCAATGGGTAATACAGAATAATAGATACGGTAGTTATTTGTAATAGTGAAGTTCTGTACATAGGACAGTTGTTATTGCTAAATAAGTAAATAACCACCACTTGTATTAAGTACAATCAGGAGGTAGACAGCAAAGTGAAAATGTGCCTTCATAGTTTTCTAGTTGTGAATATAAGTTGTACACAGGTTTAAGGGTGTCTAATATACTGAGACACACTACCAAGTTGTAAAGGGAGCAGTCCAGAATTCCAAGGTAGAGAAGATGACTTTGGATGAAAGAGCAAGGAAAAACCTCATATTTTCATTGGAAAAGAGCCTTAATTGCTAGGGAGGATTCAGAAACTTGGATATGAGGGGGCATGAAATTATGGAATATCTGCACCTACATCCTCACTCTTGTCTGCATTAGCCCCATTGATATCTGGCTTTACATATCTTGTGGAAAGATACTCCTAAATTCACAATGCAGTTATTGCAGCCCTAATGCAAAAATTAGAATCAGCAATTGTGGCTGCAGGGATATTTGTTGAGTATCTACTAAAAGCAAAGCAGAATAGGATGTAAATTATTAGGGGCAAAGACAAAATAGAAGTGGCATTTTTGAGTGTCAATTCAAGACAAAGAACCAGTAGGCATTTTGCATATATATCATCTAATTCTCAGAAAACCTTGTTAAGCAGATACTATTGTCCTCAATGGAGAAATGAAGAAACTGGGATTCAAAATGCTTAAATAACTCTTTCAAGATTTTGTAGCATAAATGGTAAAGACAGGATGTTTACTCAAAACTATCGAATTCCAAAGCCTGCGCACATCTTACCACGCCATTATTCCTTCTCTCAAAGATTTTATGAGGTAGTGGTGGTTGGTGGGAGGATGAAGGAGCTAGAAATTATACACGGATAAAAACATGTCACAATACTTTATCAGGTCCCATGGACTGTATTTAAACTAAGGTAGAAACTCTGGCTGAAACAGACTTAAAGTACAAGGAGATGCACTATTTTGGGTAGGATGAGGTTTGGGGCAGGAATAGCAAGCAGCTTATTTGTGAAATACCCTGTTTATTTTCATTTCCACCTCAGTGTTGGTTTTAAGCTTAGACTGAGAGCAAGATGGCTCCAAGTGTCACAACCAGAACCAACAACATGCAGAGGGAAAAATGAGACATCCTTGGTCATGCAATTTGGTTTTAGTAGCAATGGAACTTTCCCTACAGGCTTCCCAGCAATTATTCCTTTTTTACCTTATCCATAAGTGTGCCATATGCTCACTTCTGAATCCTGTAAGTAGGAGGAATGGCTTGCATTTAATAATGCTAGTAACATTTATTGAGCACTTACTAGGTGCAGACAATGTTTTACCTTTTTCACATGCACTTAATTCTCACCAAAGCTGTATGATACAGATGTTGTTTGATATTTTTGTTGTTGTTGTTGTTATTATTCAACAATTTAAAGTTGACGAAACTAAGGAAGAGAGAGGTTAGGTCCTTCTCAAAGTAAGGGAGTGAGTGTTCAAGTCAGCCAAGTCAAACATGTGCTTGAGTCAGTGCTCAATCTCCATACTGCACTGTGTCATGTTGTTCTGCTTTAAACTAAGCAGACCAGTCCTGGCACTGGAAGTGAGGTCTGTGTCCCTGAGATGCATGGCTCTCAGTAAAGGAGGCAAGCAAAATGGAGAGATTACCAAAAGGACGAAGGAAGGAGATACATGCTCACTGGGACAAGCCTGAAAATGGAAAAGGAGTTCATTATTCCTGAGAGAGTTAGTGAAGACAGGGAAGAGAAGGCATGGGGCTCGAAGGATAGGCAGGGTTTCTTCCCTCTTTTTAGAAGAGTGAGGGATAATTATTTTTTAAGTTCAGTTTTGTTGAGCAATTATAGAGAGTCTGTCTGGAAAAAATCCAGCAATTGTTAATATAATGAGAACAGTTTGCATGCCATTGATATAACCTGACAACCAAGGAAAGTGGACTGGAATGCACACATGTGAACAATGGCAACTTCATTGTACTAGTCAGTAGAGGCGGTAGATGCTGTTGAGTGAGCTTGTGCACTGTGTGGCCTTCACATTCGAAATCACTGAGCAAATAGACCAACCAATCTACATCAAATTTTGCATTAAGTTTGAACAGTCCTCCACAGAAATTATTCAGATGATTCAGAAGGCCACAGCTATAGGCAACTGGTGATTGGCAGCTTCATCACAACAACACACCTGCTCATGCATCACATCTTAAGCAGAGTTTTCTGGCAAAACATCCTATCACTCAGGTGACTCAGCTCCCCCTACTGCCCAAATTTGGCACCCCGAGACTTCTGATTTTTCCCAAAACTAAAATAATCTTTGAAAGGGAAGAGATTTCAGACTGTCAGTTAGATTCAAGAAAATACAGTGGGGCAGCTGATGGCAACTGGGAGAACTGTGTGAGCTCCCAAGGTCCTACTTTGAAGGGGACTGGGGTGTCATTGTTCTGTGTACAATGATTCTTGTATCTTGTATCTTCTTTAATAAATGTCTCTATTTTTCTTGTTATGTGGCTGGATACCTTCTGGACAGACCTCATTTATCAAGCGCTGTGGTAACATTTTAATATACTTTTTAAATTTGAGTTTTGCAAAAACCATTTAGAGTTATTTCTGCTTTACCAGGCCCACTTTGCAAATGAGGAAACACAGAGCTTGGAGAAGTTGAGGTCTAAAACACACCACTAGAAAATAGTACTAAGATTCAAACCCAGTTCTGACTCTAAAGTTTAGCTCTTATAAACTATATTAGATTTTATTTATGAAATCCATGTTGGAACTTGAGAATGAAAATTTTCATAATTCAGTACAAGCAGCAGCCCTATGTCATTTTATGGTTATAAACTCCACTGACCATCGAATCAGACATCATGCAAATCCATTTCAAACCACCTGACCTACTGACAATCAATAAAAGTAAATTTGAAAATCTGTCTTTTTCATCCTGCTGTGCAATCCAAATTAAATAATTTGCCTGTCTGTCTCTAGCTTAGTTTATACAGCAAAGCAGAAATCAGGCTCTTGAAGAACCTCTGGGTGTCTTTCCCTTGTCCAGTTTTAAAGTGTTGCCAGGGGTAAGGATTACTGTTGCTAGGGAAGCTGAACCCTTTGCGAAGTCCACTCAGTTGTATTAAAAAAGAATGAGGCTGCCTTGAAAGACTGGGAGCATGGGCCATGCTAGTCCACAGATTGATTGTAACCAGATTTTAGGTAGTTATTCAGGTCAGCTGTCTGGCTCCATTACAGGCATTTAATAATGGGAAAATAAATATTTGCATAGCTTTGGTGTTACTTTGGATGTTGAAATCAACATCTGAAAATCCATATAAATCTTTGGGTTCCATGTGCTAAGTGCTGTCAAAGAGAAAAAAAATTGGCAGTCTCTACAGCTCCAGCCATCACTTACATAGTAGCCCATATAGTGGGGTCTGTGCAACTCGGAATTTCACTTTAGTGGACAGTCCCCTAATTTTCAATGGCAAATGAATACAAATGATGGCAATGACGTGGCCATTAGCACAGATCTCCAGATTAAAAATTAGTTTCACATCTGTTAGAATTTTTTGAATAGTCAACATGAATCCTTTTAATGGTTACTTAATTAAAGGGAATTGGAACTTTAGCAATATGGCAATTTAATTTTAAAAAGTGAGGGTGTGACAGCTACATCTTTCATTTATTTTAATTTGGGAAAATGTATTCTTTGTGGAGAATATAAAAGCAAAGTTGAAAATCATTTTTTCCCAAAAGAAAAGTGGGTTATAATATGAATCACAAAGTTGCCTCATATTCAGTTGTCATTTAGTCAATGTTATTAACTTGGTTTTATAATAGCTTAAGTGGGTAGATACTCATAGAGTAATTCAATCAGTGAGAGCAAGTTCCATAACCCCTGTTATGGCAAATCTCTTCTATCGATCTACAGGGCATGTGGCAAATGAGAAAAAATGAAAAGCAATCATAATGCAGTATGCAGTATCAGACCTTGCATGAAGTTGGACCCGGGAGCTCATGCTTGTGCATTCATTGCTACGTGAGCTTTCTAGTCCATCCACTTCAAGAGTTATTAGGGCACTTAAAGTACAACTTCTAAATGTCACACACAATTTTAATTCCAATATTTTTTCATTCCTTGGCGAGCTCTATATGTTGTGGGTTCAGTTTCCCAGAGGCACTGGCGTAGATGTGTGTAGCCTTCTGAATGGTATGTATTTTCAGACATGCACCAAGTCAAGGGCTCCAAACATTTGATACTGTCTTTGAAATATGTGTTCAGAAGTATATCAGAATTTTTCATTAGAATAGCAGAATCTTAAGAATAGGCAATGTCCATTTTTCAAGATTTTAAGTTGTTTTTTTTTTAGTTGAGAATATCATTACTTCACTGGCAAAGATCTTACCTTTATAATCTTACTCTTTTCTGCACTTTAAAAATCTCCTGAATGATTCTGTGCCTTTAAAGAGAAACAGGAGCATCTGTCCTTGGGGCTGAGAGACAATGAAGAACAGAACTAAATGAATAAGGAAAAAAATAGTTATGAGGTATTTTGGGAATCTTCTTTCAAATTTTGTGTGTCTTATTTTTTCTGCTATCAATATAACTTAAATTTATTTAAGTGTTTATTATTCAACTTCTCCCCCAGTGTAGTGTATACAGCAGGGAAAGAGCATTTAAGAGAGAAAAGAGTGAATAACGTCTGAGATAGAGTCCTGACTCAACTGCACTTGCAGAAAAACAAGTAGACCAGGATGCCTGGGGAAGGGCGGTGAGTGAAGGACTGTGAGGGATGAGCTGGAGGGAGGCCAGAGGCCAAGCAATATAAGGCCTAGTAAGGACATTAGATTTCTTCTCTATTTTAACATAAAGTCAATGACCAGGGGGAGAGAAGGTTTGAGCAAGTGAATGACATGATATCATACTGAATAATCTCAAATTTTATTATATTTCATATGAAAATATTCATATATAAACAGGGAGATTAGTACATTGAACAGTCATATATTTTTTACTCATATTTAGTCACTATTAAGAAGTTTCCATGCTCAAAATTGTATCTATGAATCTCATTTTTGGTGCCATTTTATTTTTTATTACATTTTGCTGGACTAAATGCATATCCCAGATCTTGTACATATCACTTCTACTTGCTATTTTTCCACTTAACAATATTAATATTTCCTTGGTATGTTTACTCTTTAATTCATATTTAACTTACTCTTCTAAGCATGGTCTCCTATAGCTACCATATTGGACTAAGATTTCAAACCCATTACACACATTGCATTTGATTATCATTTCTCTGAAACCCCCTTTAATTTGGAGCAGTGCCTGTTACCTCCTGCTACCACCATATTTTCAACACGCCTTTGATTTGTTGAATGCTCCCGGTCATTTTTGCCATAGAATGTCTCATAGGAGGCATTTGTCTGTTTGCTTCATTGTGATGTCACTTGACAAGTTTTGCCTTTCTCTCTCTCTTTTTAAACTTCTGTAAACTAGAATTTAGCTGCAAAGTCTTCATCAGACTTTCCCCCAAAAGAATGGGGCTGTGTACCTCAGATAACGTCCCAGCAGGAGGCACAGAGTGTCAGGCTGCCCCTCTGTCAGTGAGACTAACTGATCTGCATGTTTGGTGGTGACAGCCTTGTCCCTGCATTGGAAAATCTTCTATCTACACTTCATCTTACCATCCATTGATGATGTTTCGCCTAAATCAGTTATTTCATGACGGTTAACTGAATGACAATTTTTTAATGGTCAGCTGTTCCATACTTATCAGTTGAAATTATACATAAAGAATATTTTTCCAAATACTTAATGCTGTTGTTCCTGTGAAATACAGTTTGCACAGGAAAGGCAAGATACATGTTGAAGTCTTTCTCTTGAATGGTCGTTCTTAGAGAAAGGATTTCATTTCCCACTTACCAGCAAGGCTCTATCTGCATTTCTTTTTCTTTTGAATATCTATGTGAATTTATATATGCTATATATTCATTCTGTTGTAATAATGAATGTTCTTATGCTCAAATTCTCTCAGTTTTGTTCCCTGAGAATCACTATAGTTAGGACATACACTCTTATCCCATTGGCACAAACTCGAGCTTCTCTGAGAGCTTCTTTGCTACATTTCTTACCCCGTCCTGGAATGAGCTAATCTTTGCAGGAAGCTAGGTTTATTTCCGTGAGGAATGGTGGAGACCATTGTCGGAGAAGGGCCTGTGCTCCTTGTTATGGCCTTGTTATTGTTTCTCGATATTTTCAATGGCTAGAGTCACAGAATCAGTATTTTGGGGAAAAATCAGAATTTATACTAAATGAAATGTAAAATAGTTGATTTTTACTTATTTTATACCTATAAACTGGGAAATACTAATTACAAATGATATTAAATAATAGTCTAATTTTTCTTATCATCTAACATATGAAATGGTTTCGAAATAATACTTAATATTACTGTGTGGAATGATAATTGAGTAAACCTTAAGATTCTTCCAAGCTGTGTTTGTCCTTTGAATATATTCTGATTTACATATATAATCAAAATGTTGTGTTTTGAGTCACCTGAAAAATATTTTTTATCTAGACTAATGTCACCTTATTGATATACAATTAGGTTTATTCATTTCTATTTGCTCTCACTTTAGGGATAAATTTTTCATTTCTTGGTTTAATTTTATTTTTGAAATTGTACTAACTTTAGATTATTTCAAAGTCAAAAGTATACTGAGGTCTGTCCAGAAGGTATCCAGCCATGTCATATTGAAAAATAGAGACATTTATTGAAGAAGATACGAGATACAAGAATCATTGTACTTAGGACAATGACACCTCAGTACTTTTCAAAGTAGGCACCCTGGGACTTCACACAGTTCTCCCAATTGCCATTAGCTTCCCCATTGTATTTTCCTCAATTTAATTTATGGTCTGAAATCTCTTCCCTTTAAAGGTGATTTTAGTTTTGGGAAAAATCAGAAGTCTCAGGGTGCTGAATCTGGGCAGTAGGGGGAGCTGAGTCACCTGAGTGATATGATGTTTTGCCAGAAACTCTGCACAAGACATGATGCGTGAGCAGGTGTATTGTTGTGATGAAGCTGCCAATCACCAGTTGCCCATCGTGGTGGCCTCTGACTCATCTGAATAATTTCTGTGGAGGATTGTTCAAACTTAATGAAAAATCTGATGCTGATTGGTTGGTCTACTTTCTCAGTCATTTTGAATGCAAAGGCCACACAGTGCACATGCTCACTCAATAGCATCTACCACCCCCACTGACTAGTACAGTGGAGTCATCATGGTTCACACATGTACATTCCATCCCACTTTCCTTGGCTGCCAGGTTACGCTGATGTTGCACAGACCATTCTTGTTATATTAACAATGTTGGACTTTTTCAAGACCTCATATAACAAGATATAGTTAGAAGATTTTTGTTTACATTGCTGGCCCTTCTCATTTCCTTGGTTAAATTTTGTGTTTGCTCATATGTCAGTATTTCCTTTTGTAGACATAAGGACACATATGTCTACATACGTTCCATCCTCTTTCATACTATATGTACTAATCCACGCTTTGCCTTTCTCACTTACCACTGTATTTTAAAGATTACTTTCAATATATACACATCTTTTCTATGGCTTTTTACGTCTTCATGTTATTTCATTTTTGTGGAATTAGTGAACATACTAGTTTCTAATTTGATAGGATAATATGTTGTAGAGTAGGGATCAAGGGAAGAAGTAGGAAGACCAGTTGGATTAGAAAACTATTTCAGTGGATCACATGAAAAATAGACTAGACTAGGGCAGTAGTGGTAAAGGTGAGGAGAATTAGTCAAAATCAGGAAATATTTTGGAGATGCTGCTATTTGGAGATACTGGTAAGTTGAACATGGGATGAAGGAGGGGAGGGACAAACCCACATGTTGTGCCTGGACAATGTAGGACGTGGACTGCTGTTGTACACACCAAAGGAGGAGCTGGTTTTGGGTATGGGGAATAGTGAATGTTCACCTTGGGACTTGTTATTGTGAAGTGTTTTTTGGACATGAAAGTGGGAATGAGATATAGGTGAGAAAAAGTAGGTGTGCAGTTTGTGTGGAAAATATAATATTAATAAATAAATAATGGTACAGGAATAAACTATGTTTCATGTACTTGTGAGTATGTGAACACAGTTTTTTCTTGTCTTATTATTTATTAATTATTGTGTTTTCCAGATGAACCACTGTAAACCTACTTTTGCCTCACCCTATATGAATAATTAAATATATGAATCTAAAATTCAAGTGGGAAGTCTAGGATGGAGCTCTAAATTTAAGCATTAATAATTTAGTTCTATTATCTGATTCTCCATTGGCATGGTGATTAAAATTTGAGGTTATTTTTCCTGACAGTTTTTGATTTTTATCTTGACTCTGGTGTATACCCCGTGACCTTGGGCAAGTTACTAGAGTATTCAAAATATTCTTTTAATTTATAAGATGATGATGATAATAGTACCTATTTCAAAAATTATTTAATGACTTAAATTTCTTAAATTTCTTAGCATAGTGTGTAGCACTTTGTACACTGTTAATTAATGTTGGATATTGTTAAATTTATTATGTATTTCTCAGGGCACTCTGAAGATATATATATATATATATATGTGTGTGCGTGAAATTAATTTAGCAAATGTTATTCTACCTCTTTATCTACCACCAATGTTCATCTACTATCTACTGGTTATGATCATATACGTGTGTGTGTGTGTGTGTGTGTGTGTGTGTGACATTAACCCTGTCCTTCGAGGACCTCATGGTGTCATTATTTTTATAATTGGAGAATCTGGTTCAAAGGAAAACTTGCATTTGTTTAAATAATGAATTAGTGCAGTATTATTTCTCCCCTTTAGTTATGATTTGAACACATTTTACCAAACAAAAATAGATGAAATCTAGGAGCAAATTTAAATAAAGAGTACATCTGACTATATTTATATTTTGTCAAGGAAAAACCCATGTGTAGGCTTTTTATTTGGGATATTGGACTAGCATATTGATTGGTAGAAGCTAGTGATGTCATCTCCAACTAATGGCAGCATGTGTGATAAATCAGTTGTGAGTTCAAATGGACAGGAGGATCAAACAAACGGTGAGGGAGTGAAGCTAGAAGGCAGTAGAAGAAACAGAGGTTTGCTTGGAACTTATCTAAATGCATTAAGGAAGACTGGAGGGAGTGCTGAAAGGGGGGAGAGCTGATTTCTGCAACCATGCAAAAGGAAAACCAAAATAAAGTTCTGAAAATATAGCCAAAGAATAATGACAGATAGAGCAGAAAGATTATTCTATTATTTCATTACATATATGTGTTTTCTAATAATAATACTGATGACAGTTCTGTTAGTGCTCCAAGTTACAGACAAAAACCTGAGGATTTAGAGAGGATGAATAGCTTCCCCAGTCATGTAGCTAATAAGCGAAAAGCCCAGATTCTCAGTCGTTCATGTAGTGACTATGAAACCCCTACTCAGCATACCACACTGCACTGCAAGCCACTAGAACACTCAGAACTGAACAGCTTCTGCTGGTGTCTTTCCTTTTACTTCAGAGTTTCTCTTCATTGCATTTGGTTGTAGGGAAAGACTGCAACATTTAATGAATATCACTACATATTAAGAACTTATATATTTCTCTGATCCACAAACCAAGTCAGTAAAGTGGAAAGGATTACTCTTTTTAAAATAAGAAAATCATGGTCTAGAGGTTAAATATTTGTCAAAGTTCTCACAATTCACACAGCCATTAATGAAGCTGGGGTTCTATCTCAGATTTACTGAATCCAAACCTTGTACTTTTTCCTCATCTAACAGAAAAACTGTAACTTAGAGCAAATGGATTCAAGCTGTCAGCTTTTTACAGCTTAGTTTCTGACTCCCTCTCTGCTAATTTTATGTTTCATGATGATAGGAAAGCATCATTGCTATAAGACCTTTTAAGAATGATCTGGGCAAGTTATTTATTCCCCCAACGTGCTCCTGTGGCAAATTGCCTATATTGCTACTCTCTTTGCTGCCCGTAATCTGCTGAAGCGATTTTGTAGCTATACTTTGAGTTCCTTGTGGCCAAGAGGTTGCTTAACAAACCTTTGAAACTTTAATGCACTAAATAAGTTTCTTTCCAGAATTAAAACAGCACCATTAGCTAGAAAGCTGCATTATTCCCTATTTTTGCAGTTTGTATTTTTTAATAAACCTGTTGGATATGATGAGTGAAGGAGATAATGGGGTACATTTGGGGGAGAGAAATAAAGCAACTTAAAATACACTTTCAATGATGGAATCTCATGGGAAAAAGGCAGAAAAAAAGTTAAAAATAGAGTCTCATATTTTATAAACTAGTGAATTATTTGGGCTTAGATGAACATTGATACTTTTGCTTCAAGAATTGACTGGAATGTAGAGATAGCAGCAATGATTAGGTAACCCAACATACTAACATATTTTTTTTTAATTGAGAGCAAAGGGTTGGTTAAAGATAAGAAGAGAAGAAAAAAGAGTTATAAATGATTATTTTATAGTGTGTGGGGAATACTTGCTTGGATCCTCAAAGCTTGACCTGAGCAGCCAATGCCACAGATCAAAAGAGATAAGAGGTTTACTCTCGTAAACATACAAATGTGCAAGACTCACTTCAGAGACCTCAGCAGGGGAGATTAGAGAGAAGGGAGCACCAAGGAGCTCAGAATAACTAATCTCTTCTGGAGGATGTTGAGTTGGAAAGACTTAAAGTATTAATAAGGAGGTCCTCTGGGGTGCATGCTGCCAAAGGGAACACAAGGATAGATGCCCACAGTAAGATTTGACTGGAGGGACAGCCATAATGGGTGTAACTGAGAGGCTATAGGCTTAGGACTCACCGCAGCTGAACACTCCTCTGAACTTTGCTTTCTGGGAGGTGGGGAACAAGTAGACTAAAGAGACACCTACTCAGTTGTTCTTTCAAAAGTACACATGACATAATGCATGTAAAGAACATAACAGTGTCTGGTACATTCTAGGTTATTAATTTCTCTTCTGTCCTACACTCAGTACTTCTGTTTCCTTGTGTGTCATTAAAGCTCTACCCTTCTCATCCACTTAGCATGAATTTGATAATAGGAGCAGATATTAAAAGCTATTAGGGTAATACAAGGAAGATGAGATAAACAAAAAGGAAATGATGTAATAAAATATCAATAGAATAATAGATAGTTTGAAATAAATTCCATAGCAGTTAATGTTTAGAATTATTTTATTGGTAAGACAACAAAACTGGTATTTAGGTTCCAAGAGTGGGACAATAGGATGCAAATGACTAAACTCTTCTGTTTTCAGTCTCTGCTCTTTACGTCTGTAGAATAAATACAATAGAAACTGGACTTCTCTATAAATACTTAGAAAAAGGTAGAATGTATGTTTAAGTCCATTAAAAGATTTTTAAATCCACAACCATTGGACTGATTGACTTCATCAAATTAGAACTGAACTGATGAGGTATACCTATAACTGTTGATTTTCTATCCCCAAAATTCATATTGCTACACACTTAGAGGTGAGGTAACTTCCTAGGTGTGTAAATAAATAAACATTGAAATTATGCTTCTATTACTAATGAGTAGGTAGCTAGAGACAATACCTGATCCAACTAATTAACATGCTGCCAAACAAAACAAATTATTTACTAAAGCATCAGCGTTATTATTAATCAAACATTACCATAGAATTTAATTTTAAATGGCATTTAAATAAATAACAAAAATAACATTCATAAATATATGAACAACATACATAAACATATATAAAATATGATTGTTTTTATTAATCATGATATTAATGTTGTCACCTCTAATTAAGTATTATATCTGATATTCTCAACAATCCTGAAAATTGATAGTGTTACCTCACTGTTCACATTTAATGCCTAAAAAAAATGATGCTTGGACTAGATTATTAACTCCCAGAGTCAATAAAGTGGGAAAACAGAACCAAAACTTGAACCAATTCTTCAGACATCACATATCTACTAGTCAAACTATGTCAAACTAGTCAAACTAGTCAAACTAGTCAAATTCAGGATAGACTGTTTGGGGGCTTTTGTGTATTAAAGTGTGAAATATCACTATTTAGTCTCTAATTTTTCTATTAGAAACTATATCCCTAAATCTCTTTCAGGCTACTCTTCCTAATTAAGTTCCTGTGTTGGATTTCTAGGGCAGACATAACAAAGTATTAGCAAGTGGGTAGCTTAAACAACAAAAATTTATTTTCTAACATTTTGGGAGACTAGAAGTTCCAGATCAAAGTGTTGTCTGGGTTAGGTCCTACTAAGTCCTCTCATCTTTTAGATGGATATTTTCTGGTGTCTTCACATAGTGTTCCCTCAGTGAATGAGTGTGTCCTATTCTCCTGTGGACAAAGAGTGGCTATAGCCCTGACCCATGTGACTCAGTTGGTTGCTCATTGTCCTGCAAAGCGAAGGATCACCTGTTCAATTCCAGGTCAGGGCACAGTGCTTGGCTTGTGGGCTGGATCCTCTGTTGAGGCACATAGGAGAAGCAACTGATCAATGTCTCTCACATTGATGTTTCTCTCTCTTTCCCCCTTTCTTTCCCTCTCTCTAAAAATAAATAAATAAAGTCTTTTTTTTTTTTAAAGAAAAGGAGACACTGTAATAAATCTAACCAAAAGTAATCTCCTGGGTGATCTGATCCTAAATTCTTGACCGAGAAGTTCACGTTGGGTGGTCTCATCTCTGGCTTTCCACTTCCCTAGTATGAGGTTCTCTTTGCCTTAAGCAAACCCTGCACATTGTTTTTTTGTTTTTTTTTTTGCATCTAGGTTAACACATTTTTTAAATTCATCTTTTACAGACTTCTTGGGTGTTTAAACATCCTTAAAAGAGCACACAATCCTTTTAACTATCCTATAATTTAATCCCCCTCCTTGCTTTCTCCCACCTTCATATAGTCTTCCTTGCGGTCCCTTTTTAATTCCAAATGTACAATAAAAGGCAAATTTGTCATTCTTGGGTGCATTTGACATCTTGTTTCCCAGCAATGTTGTCAGTTTGGCTTAAATAAACTCATAAAAATTCTCTACAGGTTTGGACGTTTTTTATGTCAATAATCTTCTTACAAGACACTAGCTACATTGGATTAGGGACCACACATATGAGCTCATTTTACCTTAATTAAATCTTAAGAGACCCTATCTCTAAACAAAATCACATTCTGATACTGGAAATTAAAGTTTCAATATAGGAACTTGGGGAAGGGGCAAAATTCACTCCCCCATCCCTTTCCCCCCAATTTTTAAATATATAATTTATACTTAACATGTATTAGTTTTAGGTGTACAACATAATAATTTGTTATTTGTATATATTGTGAAATGACAATCACAATAACTTTAGGTAACACAACACATAGCTACAATGTTTTTACTTGTGATACAAACTTTTAATATCTATTCCTTTAGCAACTTTCAAATATACAATGGAATATTGTTAATTATAGTCACTGTGCTGCTCATTGCATCCCCGAGAACTTATTTATCTTATAACTAGAAGTTTGTAACTTTTAGCCACTTTTACCCACTTTCCCCCAGACCGCACTTTCGGTAACCATAAATTTGTTCTCTGTATCTATGAGGTTTTTGTTTTGTTTTCAAAACTTCACATATAAGTGATATTATATAGTAATTGTTTTCCTCTGTTTGAAATTTCACTTCACACAATGCGCTTAGTATAATGTTGTTGCAATTGGCAGGATTTTTTATAGCTGTATAATATTTCACTGCATATGTATATATTCTTTATTGATCCATTGATAGATGCTTATATGGTTTCTATGTCTTATCTATCGTAAATCATGCTAAGATGAACATAATTGCAGATATTTATTCAAGATAATAATACCATTTCCTTTAGACATATACCCAGAAGTGGAATTGCTGAATTATATGGAAGTTCTAATTTGAACTTTTTGAGGAGCCTCAACCCTTGGATTTGGACATTGTGTGAAAGTACCAAATGAGAGACACAATGTAATTCTGTCCTGTTTTTTCCTCCGGCTCCATTCTGGCAGTGTTGAACAGGTGAGTGTTTGGACGGAGCCAAGCATCAGGAGCCATCAGATTCAAATGGCGCCTGGGGAACTCTGAGTGTCATTCTGTTACTAGCAGCTGGTGGTTTTTGTCCAGCTGCAGAAGGAAAATCTGAGTGTTATTTTAGTGAAGGAAGTCTCCCTTTGATATCTCAGGAAATCAAGGGGTTAAGTTTACAGTTCACAGTCTTGTATGAGGCATCTATATCAGCCAGTGTCTTGAACTACCTTTTAAGTAGACCCTCTGTTTTCTCTCTCTACTGACTTTATATGCTGGAAAATCTTCCACTGTTATGCCTGCAGAATCTAAATTAAGTCTGTAAAATTTAGTAGCAAACTTTTAAGGCTTGAATACCAAGTGTCTGTACTTCAAATTGCCAGATGTTTGTTGTACTTGTTGATGGAGCCGTTGTGATTTAACAATAGACTGGTCTATCTATTGGATAATTGAGTGAATGAATGAATAATATAAACTCTGAATTCTTCATATTCAGTTCAGACTATTTTTATCAGTGATTCAGATATGTATATTACCAAGCAAAGCTATGTGATCCAATTATACTTTTTATTCCTGATTTATAATGTAGAGGATAAAAAAGAGAGCTTAGTGAAAGATAGTCTTTAGATTAAATTCTGGTGCCAGCCTTTGTTAATTGTGAAGTTAGTCAAGATATTTCATTTTCATAACATTAACCTCCCCATCTGGATAAACTTTCCTAGATTCAAATGCTAGCTTTGTCACCTATTAGTTATAGTACTGAGAATTCTTAACCTTTTTGTGCTTCATTAAAAGAAGATTAAAATGGCACTTATTTTAAGAATTAATCATGTTAACTGTAAAATAATTAGAAAATGACTGATACATGAGAAACAATATTTTTTTATTATAATCTGTGCTATTGTGACAAACATCTCCTTTTATGGGGTTGTTGAACAGAGTTAGGCAGGTATAATGTAGGGTCTGTGATATAGCAGGTGCTAAATAAATGTTGGACCAATTTAAACTAGAATTCAAATTCAATTTAAATTGAAAACCCAGATCAGGCAGTCCCACATTTGCATGCAGATAAACCAGGCAAAACTCGGGAGTGGAACAGACCACACAACTCAGGGTCCTAGCTCGGGGAAATAAAGCCTCAAAACACCCATTGAAAACACCTGTGGGGGTTGAGGTGGCAGCAGGAGAAACTTCCAGCCTTACAGGAGAGTTTATTGAAGAGACCCACAGGGTCCTAGAATGTACACAAACTCACCCACATGGGAATCAGCACCAGTAGGGCCCAATTTGCTTGTGGGAAGTGGGAGAAGTGACTGAAATATGGCAAAGAATGGAGCAAGCTCCTTTGTTCACTCTCAGACCCTTCCCCCACATACAGCACCTCAATCCAGTGGTGGGGTGGGTTGCTCCACCCCAGCGAACACCTAAGGCTCCACCCCTCACTACATAACAGGCGCATCAAGACAAAAAAAAATGACCAAAATGAAAGAATACATCAAAGCCCCAGAAAAAATACAACTAAGTGACAAAGAGGTAGCCAACCTATCAGATGCACAGTTAAAAGCACTGGTGATCAGGATGGTCACAGAACTGGTTGAATTTGTTCGCATATGAAATAAAAAAATGAAAGCTACACTAAGTGAAATAAAGGAAAATGTACAGGGAACCAGTAGTGATGGGAAGGAAACTGGGACTCAAATCAATGGAGTGGGCCAGAAGGAAGAAAGAAACATTCAACCAGAAAAGAATGAAGCAACAAGAATTCAAAAAAATGAGGAGAGGCTTAGGAACCTTCAGGACTTCTTTAAACATTTCAACATCTGAATTATAGGGATACCAGAAGGAGAAGAGGAAGAGCAACAAGTGGAAAACTTATTTGAACAAATAGTAAAGGAGAACTTCCCCATTCTGGCAAAGGAAATAGACTTCTAGGAAGTCCAGGAAGCTCAGAGTGTCCCAAAGAAGTTGGACCCAAGGAGGAACACACCAAGGCACATCATAATTATCCAAGATGAAAGATAAATAATCTTAAAAGCAGCAAGAGAAAGGGAGACAGTTACCTACAAAGGAGTTCTAATCAGACTGTCAGCTGATTTCTCAAAAGAGACCTTGCAGGCAAGAAGGGGCTGGAAGAAAGTATTCCAAGTCATGAAAGGCAAGGACCTACACCCGAGATTGCTCTATCCAGCAAAGCCATCATTTAGAATGGAAAGGCAGATAAAGTGCTTCTCAGATAAGGTCACATTAAAGGGGTTCATCATCACCAAGTCATTATTGTATGAAATGTTAAAGGAACTTATTTATGAAAAAGAAGATAAAAAATATGTACAGTAAAATGTCAGCAAACTCACAATTATCAACAACCACACCTACAACAAAAACAAAAACAAACTAAGCAAATAACTAGAACAGGAACAGCACCACAAAAATGAACATCAATGGAGAAAATCAACGGGAGAGTGGGAGGAGCAAAGAGGGGGAAAAGGTACACAGAATAAGTAGCATAGATGGTAAGTAGAAAATAGGGGAGGGTAAGAATAGTATGGAAAATGTAGTAGCCAAAGAACGTATATGTATGACACATGGACATGAACTAAAGGGGGGAAATGTGGATGGGAGGGGTTGTGCAAGGTGGAGGGGAGTGAAGGGGGAAAATGGGACAATGGTAATAGCATAATCAATAAAATGTATTTAAAAGAATAAATTGAAATCATGAAAACACATTTTTTTTCATTCTCTTCTCTTGGATAAGCAGGACCTCAGGCCATGGGTTTGGTCTGATGATGCCCCAGAGGTCTGGCCTAAGGTGCAGATCAACTGGAATTCGCGCTCTGAATAAGCATGTGAAGCTGACACTGCCAAGGAGAGAAACCAAAGATCAAGTAAACTAGTTCGTACAAAGAAACCAAGAGACATAGTATCTTTATATTAGATAGAGATAAACTCCAAAATTACTGAAGTACATAAAGATTTTGAAGGATGACAGGAGAGGAGGGGAGAGGAGAAGAGAAGAGAGGGGAGGGGAGAAGAGGGGAGGAGAGGGGAGGGGAGAGAATAGGACATATGCCAGAAAAAATGCATTTCTTAGTTTACTGGCTTATAATTGCTTGTAATTTTAAGGCACTGAAAAGAAGTATAATACTGACCAAACAGTTGCTCAGTGCCTGTCCAATAGACTATTTCACTGTTGGGGAAGAGGAAGGGCCTCCTGATGAACCTACCTTTTTTGCAGAGAAGTGGAGGTAGCGAGCTCCTGTTTTAGCCCTGAGAGGGTAAGTGTTATATGACATCTCCATGCTCTCTACCTTCACTGATTTCCTCCTCTCTACCAGAGGGAATAATACTTCTGATTGATAAAATTGGAGCAGTGGTGAATTATATCTAAGCCTTGTAGATCTTGCTCTTTCTTTCTTGGAGCTATTTGCATTCAGATGAAAGTAGTTCATTTTCACTATTCCTCTTTGCTATAGCTGGCCATCCTTAACTCCCTCCATCTGTTGCCAGCATAAGTCAGGCTCTTTCACTGGATCCTGGGAAAAGCAATTCATGGACCCACACACAGGAGGCTGTGGTGTGGCAAGATTTTTTCAGGTGGAAATAGAAGACTGCCTTTGAGTTCCCAGTGTCCTACTTCTATCCGTCTTGCCTTAGAAAAAGTTCAGCCATGTCTTCAGCAAGGCCAAAACAAAGACCAATATCAAGAGTTTCTGTTTCATATTAAAGCTTAGTTTTTCTGAGCTCTCAGGTTGCTGCTATGTGGTCTCAGTCCCCGTCTAGGTAGCTTAGCACTATTCTTGGCTGCACTGCCGCACCCAGGCACCCTCCTGGAACCTGCTTTTGAAGTCCCTGTGGCTGCAAGCCATGCAGCTACTAGACCCACATGGTTACTACAGAGAGAATGCACAAATAGGGTGAGCATGTGTTCCCAGGAGAAGGGGTGGGGGGGGGAGAGAGAGAGAGAGAGAGAGAGAGAGAGAGAGAGAGAGAGAGAGAGAGAGAGAGAGAGAAATTTTTTTTAAAGCTGGGTTATATTACCTTGGGCTTGAGACAGATCAGGTTGTTTGTTTGTTTTTCTTTTTTCCCTCAAAATAACCAGTCTCCTTGGCTGGTGTGGCTCAGTTGGTTGGAGCACTGTCCCATAGACTGAAAGGCTGCAGGTAGATTCCAAGTCAGGGCACATACCTGGATTGCAGGTTCGATCTCCAGTGAAGGTGCATATGGGAGGCAGCCAATCTACTTTTTTCTCTTACATGGCTATTTCTTTCTCTTCTCTTCCCCTCCTTCTCCCTCTACTCCTCCCTCCCTTCCTCTCCCTTTAAAATAAATAAACATATTTATAAAATACTCAACATCCCAAGATTTTGAGGGCTACTGATGGGTCCACCCCCTAGCCAACTGGTCCCTTTCTCAGGCTAGACTGACAGGCCACTATGGTCAAGCATCTCCCCCTGAGCAGTTTTGACTTCTCTTGTGCATGTGCTCAGTTACCCTGCTCTCCCAAACAATCCAGTACAGGAGGGCAGGCAGTGCTTCTGGGGAGATTTCATATCTGCTTGGAGGATGAAGTCTCCTCTGCGTCAGTCCAAGGAATTGTGTGAATGAGTCTGTAAACGCTGTACCTTACTGATGAAACAAACAGGCTCATCCTCTCCAGTTGACTATGGTTAACAATATCCAATTCCCTTTGCTTCCTTCACTTTTTAATAACTAGCTGACTACCTATGGTAACATATCCATCCACACCAGATACAGACATACTGGGGAAGCTGCACTTGTACAGTTGTTAATGCCTTTGAGTCCTTCGATTCAATAAGCACAGAATTACTCCATTTTCTAATGCTGCTTTATTAGAAAACCTGCACTTTGGGTTATGAGGCTGAGATCTTATTGTAATCCTTGTTTAGTGCCAGTTTCTGTTTATTCTCCCATGGCCCCATGTGTTGTTGGGGGATAGAATGTTAATTAATCAAACCCTTCCACCATGGTCACCACCAAATGACTGAATCAGTTTGAAATGAGTCAAAGATGGGGGTGGAGAGTGGGACCGAAAGTCTTTCTGATGCTCTTCCCTCTTGAGCATGGATAAGTCAGTCATTCTGTCCTCTGAGAAAAAAGAATGGGGGTTGAAACATTAGGATAACTATCATTTCCCACCCAAACAAGAACCAACTTGTAATTATGGTGCTTGCATGTCACATGTAGATATGCTCTTACATTTCAATCTAACCCTCTAGTTCTAAAGCATTAATATTAAAATACCAATTATCCACAAAAGACAATAAACCTTATGTAATTTGAGTAAAATTAAGGCTGGGAATGAATTAAGTTTAAAATGTTTAAAAGATGCCTATTTCTCTTTTTTATGCACTCCTAATCTCTAAGAATAAAGTCATCTTTATAGAGTGATGCCAGAGAGCAAGTTGATAAAAGACTAACAACTAAAAAACTTGATAAATATAAATGCATCCTGTTGGGGTGTCTGGGTGGGTGTCTTGAGACTTGTAAGAGATCCAATTTAATTAGCAGCTTGGCTCTTCCTCAGAATGGTGTAAATATTATAGAGAATTTACAAATTAGGCTAATTTGAGAGATGTAGCATACACTAAGATAAATAGAGAAATTGATCAGAAAAAGAAGTGGGAAAATGACTGCAGAACAGAGAAATTAAAGGAAGTATTCAGTGGCGAGCATAGAATGTAAGATATTGGAAGAGAGTCTGTAAAGATTTATTAAAATTTTCTTTAGATGGCAAACATGGCCTTTAATTTGTGGACTTTTTACAAAATTCTACATAACTAAAGTTTTCTCATTCTAATAATTTTTTAAAAGCTTAATTGAGATATATTTCATATTTGATAAAATTCACTAATTTAAAATATACACAGTTTTTAGATATTGATGATATGATATGAATATGATATAGACATTACCACAATCTAACTTTACCTAATTTTTATCACACCTAAAAGAAACCTTGAACATCCCCTAGAAACCATTGATTTACTTTGTTTCTATAGATTTGCCTGTTCTGGACAATACAATAAATGAAATCATATAACACATAGTGCTTTCTGGTTGATTTCTTTTACTTAGCTTAGCATGTTCATGGTTTATCCATGTTATACTATGTCATCATTATTTTCCATTATATGGATGAATATTAATCTGTTTATCAGCTGATGCACAGTTGAGTTTTTCTCATGTTTTTACTATTATAAATACACTGCTATAAATATTGATGTACAGTTTTTGTGTGGACACATACTTTGATTTCTCTTGGGTATATACTTAGGAGTGGGATTACCAGGTCATATGGTAACTTCGTGTTAACATTTTGAGGAACTGCCAAATTGATTTCCAAGGCAGTTGAACAATATTATACCCTCAACAGCAGTGTATGAGGATTTTAGTGTCTCTGCATCCTCACCAACACTGTTATCTGTCTTCTTTATTATAATCATCCTAGAGATTGTGAAGAGGTACTCATTTTGGTTTTGATTTGCCCTTCCCTGATGACTAATGATGTTGGGGATGTTTTCATGTGTCTGTTTGCTACTTGAGCATATTTCTAGTGAACTTTATGTTCATATCCTTTGCCCATTTTAAAAGGAGGTTATTTTTGTATATTTTAAGATAGAAAAGTTCTTTATATATTCTTGATGAAATCCCTCATAAGATACATGTTTCAAAAATGTTTTCTCTTATTCTGTGGGTTGTATGTTCACTTCCTTGATTGTATTGTTTCATAAAATTTTACATTTTGAACTTACTTTTTCTTTTGTCACTTATTTTCTTATATGTAAGAAAATGTTGTCCAACACAAGCTCAAAAGGATGTTTGCCTACATTATTTCCACAGAGCTTTATTGTCACAGTTCATATATATCTTAGATCCATTTTGAGTAAAATTTTTTCTTATGGCATAGGTGGGAGTCCAGCTTCTTATTTTCCATATGATACCCCATTGTTCTAGCACCTTTTGTTGAAAAGACAATTCTTTCCTCGTTGAATTGTCTTGATATTCTTGTCAAAAATCCAAAGATCATAAATGTAAGGAGTTATGTCTGGACTTTCAATTATATCCCATTTATATCTGTCAATATATATCAATGAGATAGAATATATAACTTAGATAACAGTGATAACAAAGATAATGGATAAAAATGGGATAGAAAAAATATATGTCTATTCTTATGCCAGTACCATACTGTATCAATTATTGCAGCTTTTTAGTAAATGTTGAAATCAGGTAACTAAAATCTCCAACTTTGTTCTTTTTTTTTCAAGACTTCTTTGATTTTTCTGTATCCCTTGCATTTTGATGAGTTTAAGAATCAGCTTATCATTTTTTGCAAAAAAAATCCCAACCCAAACTAACAGTAATAAATAAAGCCAGCTGGGCATTATAGCAATGTGTTGGACTTGCAGATAAACATGTGGAGTTTTGCCACCTCAATAATATTAAATCCTCCAAATCATCAACATAATTCTGTTTTCCATGTTGTCAATTTTTTAAAATTACTTTCGGCAATGTTTTAAAGTTTCAGGGTACCAGTCTTGCCCTTATTTTGTCAAATATATTCTTATATATTATGTTTAATGCTTTTAAAAAGGAAAAAATTTAAAATATTAATTTTGGATTACCCATTGATATTTGTACATTGAGTTTGTATCCTGAAACATTTCTGATTTTTTAAATTAGTACAAAGAGTCTTTTTGTGAGTTTCTTAGGGTTTTCTAAGCACACAATTGTGCCATCTGCAAATAGATATGCAGTAGTTTTACTTTTTCCTTTCCAATCTCGATACTATTTATTTATTTAGCTTAATTGCCCTGTGTACTGAGTTGAATCCGTTTCTTCCTCAAAATTCATGTTAACCAGAACCTCAGATTTTGACCTTATTTGAAAATAGTATCTTTGTAAATATAATTATTGAATAAGATGAGGTAGTATTTAGTGAGAGATAACCCTAAAGCCAATTACTGATGTTCTTATGAAAAAGCCATGTAAAGAGACACATATACAGAGAGAAGGAATATGGCCATGTGAGGATAAGGGGAAAAATTGGAGTGATGCAGCCATAAGCCAAGGAAGCTAAGGATTGCTGGCAGCTACTAGAAACTATGAAGAAAAAGGACAGATCCTTCTCTATAACCTCAAAGAGAGCAAGGCCTTGCCAACATACTTTTAGCTTCTGTAACTGTGAGAGAATCAACTTCTGTTATTTGAAAGCACCCAGTGTATGATACTTTGTTGTGGCAATCTTGGAAAACTAATGCATAAGATATATAAAAGCATGATTTTGGAGTCATATTGACCCAAGCTGGATTCCAGCAGTCTGTCACTAATTAGCTTTGAGTTAGTGAGCAAATAATTTAAATTTTTTTCAGTAACTTTTTCAACCTATGAAATAGGAATAAGAAATACTACATACTGTGAAGTTTGAAATAGATGATTATTATAAATAGTATTTATTAGTTTAAAAATATTATCATTGCTATTCAGTGAAACTATGTACTAAAGAAGCTTTTATTTACAGCATAATGTTAAGAGAAGTCAGGTCTTCCATTGAGAAAAATATAACAGTTAACACATCAGTTTAACTACTTCCTTTACATGCTTTTGGCTAAACATGGATTCTCCTCTTTATTTACAAATAGTTGCCTACTCTCTGCCTTCAAAACATAAATTAAACTCTTCTATGGGGACATGCACTATTTTTAGTGAACATCTACCCCATCATGGATCCTATCCTCCGCTTAGCTCATCACCTTCTCCTGACCTGCCTGTGATCATAGAGATGGCATCTCTTTACTCATTAACAGAGTTTACTCTACAACGTCAGTTGAAACTGCAGCATGGCTCTGACCATTCCAGAATGGAACATAGCCAACATCATTAGCAGGACAGGCTCTCCTGCTAACAGCTGCTTGTTTTCTCCTGTCAGGTTTATATTTCTCACGATGAGGAGTTAGGTGAGATGAAACAGAACAGGCTTTTAGAAAGCTCTTGACAGATGCTTTCTTTGACTGTTTGTACCCTTGGCAGGATCAATAGAAACTTGTCTCACACACACACACACACACACGATCCTGCTCAAGGTAATGAGAGCATTGACTAGCAGAATTTTAGTTGTACCTCTGCAAAATGTTCCCGGTCAAAGGTCAGCCCAGCATTTGTGGGCAAATGCTTGCCTCTGGTATCTACTTTCTAGTAGAGGTTGTAGGACAACTCACCAGATTGAGATTATGAAAAACTGTAAATACACATACTGTAATTTGTTCCCACTACTGCCCTCTTCACTCACACACACTCAAACATGTTTATTAGAAAACATTTATTTTACAATGGACAGGGGAAGAGCATGGACTCTGATAGCAGACATATTGGGGTATCTACTCACTAGCTGTGTTACCTCACCAAACCCAATTTTTTGATTTATAAAATGGAAATGAATAGTATGAATGACATCCATAGGCTTTTGTTGATTTTGTTTACAAGTCTGTCTGTTCCTTTAACTTAACTTTTTGAGAACTCCTACATTATGTTTCCACATCTTCAGCATTTAAGCGTAGTACTTGGCACATGTTAAAGGTCCCATATTTGCTGATAAAGGATGGATAAGGCTTAAATTAGGTTTATTTCTTATAGAGTGTGTGATTTTTGTTAAATAGACACATTTATTTTTTTTATTTTTAAAGGATTTTATTTATTTATTTTTTTTAGTGAGGGGAAGGGAAGGAGAAAGAGAGGGAAAGAAACATGAATGTGTGGTTGCCTCTTGTGCCCCCTACTGGGGACCTGGCCCACAACCCAAGCATGTGCCCTGACTGGGAATCAAACCCTTGACCCTTTGATTCACAGACCAGCACTCAACCACTGAGCCACACCAGCCAGGGCAAGAGTGCGTGATCTTTTTGTCAAGGTATTTGACTTCTTTCAGACTCTGTTTTCATAATACAAGAACTATGATAGATAATGTGCAAATTAATGTCTCAGGTCTTTGTCACTCTTCTTAGTGGGGGAATAGGAATTGGTGTTTCCATATAATAGTTTCCTTATTTGAATTCAGTTTCACAGCCATTGGACTTTTTCTCCAATGCTTGCTCATTTGTATCCAAAGGCAGGTACTCAACCGTTGCTGTAATCCAGCAGAACATGCACTATTAGAAGAACCTTAGACCTTTATTTAAAATGTCTTGCTGGAGTCTGAGAGCTTCTAGAAGGAGAAATTCATCATCACTCACCACTTTGTCATGATCTATATAGGCATTATCTCTTGATAGTTTTCACATTATTTGCAGAATAATCACATTCCTTTGCATTTTTGTGGGGAAAATCAGAGTGAGCCAAAGTGATATTGGCTTTAGGCAAAACATATGCTTTGTATATATCAAAGTTTTCAGCAATACCTACATGATCCCTACTAATAATTCATTTTTAAGCTATTCCTGGTTATACTAATCTCTGTCTTAACCCAAAATATCCTAAGCAGACCACGTTGGACTACCTGCTTCCTCCCATCTTGGATTGGAGGAGCCAGGAAACAGCAGTTTTAATATTTCCTTCTTTTCACACTTTGGAAATTGGTCAATTTCAGGTTTACTTAAGGGAAAATAAAATGAATGAAGATATGTATTTTTCCTACAGGCTAAAAAAGATGCAATCTTGCTCTCTAATTGAAGATTCAGAGAGAAGGCTCTGTGGTATCATGAGGTGTCATGTATACAAAAAACACAAGTGGCAGCTGGTTGTTGTGGAGGTAGCTAATGTGAAAATTTACTAATTAGAGAAATGCAAATTTTAAAGACATGTTCTGTTATACCCTGGAGCTGTGTTGAAGACTTCAGCCTAAGAAGGATTGTAAAAGTGCCCACTTTTGGGGGATCTTGCAGCCAAGATGTGGCTGGTTTACATTTAAATTGGTACACACTGAAGCAGCAACCATTGCTCTAGATTCAGGGAGACTAAGTACAGGAGAGGTTTAAATTTTAAATATGACAGAATCTGATAGACTTTTAACCTAGTGAGCTATTTGTGACATCATTTGACACCACAGAAACTCCTATGTCCTAGATAGTTCAAGGTGTACAGTGCACTGGTGGTATGGGAAAGGAGTGGGCTCAATGTGCAGGGGTTCTTTTCACTTTCAAGCAGCTGACCAACTGTGAGAAAAAAAAAGGATTAAATTTCTGCTAGAGACACAAATTTAAATGATGTTCAATTTTTTATTGTTTTTGTTCTGTTTTGATTTTTTTCTCAAAGACCTGTAGATTTTTTTCCCTTACTAAATTAACTGATTTTTAATAAAATCAAGTTAACTGGCTTATTGTTTTTGACATCATACTGCCTAAATGTCTCTTCTAGGGCTGAATCCCTCTCATAAACACATCGATTACCAGACTGGAAGTTAATTCTTCTTAGTTTCAAGTTTGTAGATTTCACAGATTCTTAAATTAATACAAGGGAATCTGTAAACAACCCCTAAGTCTAGTAACTAGTCTTTGTTAAAATGCATTTGTATATTTTCTAAAGAGAAGGTTTATGACTTCCAACATGTTTTCCTAAGGGTGGAACCTCAGTCTCCAAATACTAGAATGCTTTTGCATTCTTACCTGTAATATGTTGTAGGCAATGCTCAGTAAGTGGGCCAGTCCATTTCTCCTCAGCTCTTTTCATGTACACTCATTGATGCAAGACATGAGGGAGATCTCATGACTTACACTGTATCATAAATACAGATGTCAGACTGTTTGCTCTTCATATAGCCCTTAATGCCTTAACCTGAATTTTTCTGTCCTAGAGGAGTTTCAGTTGCCTGCTATGATTATTCGATGCTGCAGGAATACTGTCTTATGAGTCAGACTATGGGCTGGTCATACCTGTATAAGGATAGGCACAAAAGAGAATTGAATGAAGTCAGGACAGTGTCGTGAAGTAGGAAAGTACTGCCTCATTTCATAGGCATCTTTCTGTATTCTCTTTGTGTCCACTGCACTCAATTCCAGAAGTGTGGGTGTATTTTTAATGTAAGTTGGTACAACCCTGAGCCTAGGACCCTGAGGCGGTTTCCTTGTTCTGGCTCCAGCACCTCCTGCTCTGTGACACTGGCTTGTTATTTCGCCTTGTTGCACCTCGACTTCCTTTCTGCAAAAGGAAGGTAACAACTCATGCCTTGTTTTCTTGCCAGGTTGTTGGGAAGATCAAATGAGGTGATTGTGAAAACTCTGCAAAAAAAGGTAAATTTTCCAAAAATATGTGTGGTTATACTTATTTTAAAACAGACCTAATATACATATTTTTACATGGGTAGAGAAAAATATTTGGACCCTGGATGGTTATTAATGAAATCACTATTCAAACTATTTGGAAACTTGGTTTTCCTTGTATCTCTGCTCATCCACTGAGAGGAGAGTGGGTTGGGTGGTTCAGTGTGAGTGTTCTGGGATCTGGGAAAGGAAGGGCTTTCAGTTTGTTTGTAATAACTTGGGGTATTTTTTAATATGATAGACAAAAACATTTTACTTTATAAACATATGTATTTCTGAATCTATTTCTTTGGGTGTTCAGGAGAGGTTAACTATGTATCTATGGCCTCCTGAGAAACATTTTTTGAAAATGATCGAAATTAAGAATGGGGAAAGCATGGTAAGCCCACTCTTATTTCATCCCACAAGCTCCCACAGTGTGCTCTGAGAGAGGCTGCCTGGTGGAGGAAGGAGACAGTTTGCCACAACTGCGAGTGGGGAGCATATGGCAGATGCCTTAGTGAAGATCTGCCATCCCAGCTTCCCACCCACCAGTTAGAAAAGTGGGTTTATTAGTGAATGTTCCCTCAGTAGCTTTCTTTGTACATTTTAAGGATTTATGCATGCAAAGAGAGTTCCTTTTTAATAACATACTTGCATCTGTGTCATAGAATCATAAAAATCTTGAAGGAAATTTATTGCATTTATTAGGTAAAAAGGAAGTAATAACCCAATGACCTCCCCTCTTTGTAATGTTATCTCAACCTTTTTATAACATAGTGACACCTAAATCTCATTAATTCAGAGGTTATTAATATATAATTTGCACTTATTGGCTGAATTATTCTGAAGCTTACCTTTGAATTAAATATGAAGAAAAGATATTATGAAATAACAGAAAATGTATATATTGGTCTCTGCCCCTGGTTCCCGGCACACAACTCCTAAAAGCCTTGTAATTTCCTAAGTGACAACAGCACTAAGAGCATCTTTTGTTTTAATATTTGGTCTTTCACCCTGCTTCCTGACAGAGATCCTAAATCTCTTGGAATTTCCTAGGTGATAGGAGTGTCTTTTGTTCTAAAGAAGTGACTCTGGGTGGGCCTCCTGGATGGGGCTGGTCACCAGAAAGACCAAGTCATGATAGAAGCTTGGAACTTTCAGCCACATCTCCCATTCTCTGGTAAGTGGAGAGGGGCTGGAAACTGAGTTAGTGATCAATTTTGCCTATGTGATGAAGCCTCCTTAAAAAATCTCAAAAGCATGGGGTTCAGAGAGCTTCCTGGTTGGTGACTCTATTTCTGTGCCAGAAGGTTGGTGCACCCCAACTTCACTGGGACAGAAACTCCTGTTCTCGGCACCCTCCTAGACCTCACCCTATGTCTCTCTTCATCTGGCTGTTCCTCTGTATCCTTCGTCATATTCTGTATTTCATAATAAATTGTAAATGTGTTTTCCTGTGAGCTTTTTTAGCAAATGAGCAAATCCAAGGAATCTGTGGGAAATGGACTTGAAGCCAAGTTGGCTTAAAGTTGTGGATAACCTGGGGACCTGCTACTTGCAATTGGCATCTGCACTGGGGGTGAGGCAGGCTTATAGAATGGAATTCTTAACCTGTGAGGTCTGTGCTAACTCCAGTTAGTTTTGGAATTAACTTGTATTGTAGGACACCCAGCTGATGTCACAAAGAATTACCTGGTTGGGGGTAGGGAGGTTGCTTATCCAGGGTCAGGACTATTTTGTGTCTGTGAGTAAAGGAGAAACACTGGAGTGTTTTTTTCCAGACAGTTTACTGCAGTATTGTTTATGGTACAATAAAGAAAATTGTACATAGGGTTTTATGATATGTTTTTAAAACAAGGTTATATAAACTTCTTTTTTCTGGGTTAGGAATACTAAGTAAATATGTCTTATTTATTAAAACGGGTCAGGCTGTATATTAACTTATCCACAGCTTCTTTTCAATTATTCGAAGTACTGAGAAAGTTCTGTTGTCAATAAAAATTCTATGATTCAATTTTTTTACTCTTTAGATTGAGTTCCCTCCTCAAATAGCAAGAATTAGTAGAATTTGAATAAAGAGATTGCATAAAGGAGATTAATGTAAGCAGAGAATAATTTCATCAAAATAGCACATCAAAATACAATCATGTGTTGCTTAATGACAGAGATATGATATCAGAAATGCGTCGTTAGGTGGTTTTGTCCTTGTGGGAATGCTTAGAGGCCATGATGAACAAAACAACATGCATTAAATCAAGTACAAGAGAAAATGATGCAATTGAGAGATGCAGTAAATGCGAGATGTATGAGACCACTGCAGGCATAACATGGCATACTGCTTTACAGCAAACTTCTTATTTTCCTACTAGTAGAAAGAGTGCATTTTAAAATATTAATAAAATGTATGGTATAGTAAGTACTTAAGCCAGGAACAAAGTTGTTCATTACCATCATCAAGTACTATGGGCTGGACACAGCTGTCAGTGCTGTACTTCCATAAGGCAGGCAGGCACTGCCGCAGGTGTGTCTACACCGGCACCACCTCAGACCCTCAAGGAGTGGGTGGTGCTATAGTGGTGCGATGTCACTAGGCGACAGGAATATTTTAGCTCCATTATAATCTTATGGGACCACTGTCATATGCACAGTTTGAAATGTCTGGGGCTCATGATTATAATGCTAAACAAGATTAATCCTTCAATAATAACACATTAATTATCTCTTGAACCACTGAAGGTTTTCAATAAGTAGAGTAACTATTTCTTAAGTCTCATACACTGCCTTTCTATTTAAAGACTGACAGTTTATTTATTGTTATTATTTTTAAAGTTTTTTAAAAAGATTTTCTTATTTTTTAGAGGGGAAGAGAAAGAGAAGGAGAAAAACATCAATATGCAGATGCCTCTCACATGCCACCTACCTGGGACTTGGCCTGCAACCCAAGCATGTGCCCTGACTGGGAATCCAACCAGTGACCCTTTGCTTCACAGGCTGCCAAAATTTTATGCTTTTTAAAACCATGGTCTTAACAACAGCCTGATTAGATAGGTCTGAGAGGGATAGGACAGAGACTCAAAGAGGGTGAATGACTTGTCCAAGTCATATACCCTTATGTTTGATAAGGATGCAGCTGTAAGTAAATTTTAGTTCCTGTAGCAGTGAGTCGAATCAGTACAGGCACACCTTGTCTTATTGTGCTTCACAGATGTTGTCTTTTGTTTTTGTTGTGTTTTTTTTTATTGAAGGCAAAATTTTGCAACTTACTTTATTGTGATATTTGCTTTATTGCAGTGGTCTAGACCAGCAAATTCTAACCAGTGTGCCACAAGAACTTTTAAAACATGCAATATCTGACTATTTAGTCATGGACACTGACCTCTTTTCCCTTAGAGTTTCAAATTAGAAAACAGAAGACAATAGCCAACGCAACAACAGCTACCTGGTGCGAATGAATCAAAATTATACCTATTTTTTGTCACATCATCAGAAGATACATATTTTAATGTGCTGCAGAATTTTACTAATTAGTTTATGGGTGCCTTGAGATGAAAAAG
The DNA here is from genome assembly GCA_004024845.1 of Tonatia bakeri. Lineage (NCBI taxonomy): Eukaryota > Metazoa > Chordata > Mammalia > Chiroptera > Phyllostomidae > Tonatia > Tonatia bakeri. Next base: position 20,340 of record PVIA01004819.1, on the reverse strand, counting down.
GTTGAAAACCGCCAGTCTAGACTAAACCCCAGTATCTCAGAGGTAGCACGTACAGTGTTAAGGACAGTTAGAAAACTCAAGTTCTTGGAGTCAGAGCTGTATCTAAACCTGTTCATCCTCTTATTTCTGAGGTAATCTTAGAAAAATCATTTCTTCTTACTTCCCCTCTGCTTTTCTATCTGCAAAATGGAGTTACTAATAAGAAAGTGATAGAATTTGGGCACATTGATAAAATAGCATAAGAAAAATTCCAGCACACGATAGCCTGTTGGTCGAGGTTTTCGAGGAGCAACTTGGTGCAATGCAGGAGCAGGGGCTACACTCCAGGTCGGAGAGGATTGGCTTCCAGGCTTGGCTTTCCTGGTTCCTACGATTGTGTCCTTAGGCAAGTTTGTTCACCTCTCTGTAATCCATATATAAGATGCCTATTGATTTGAACAAAATAGCACATAGAAAATGATACATGATGCTTGACATATGGTAGATAATGCATAAACAGATGTCTCTATTATGCCAACCAGGTTGCCTATACATTCTCACCTACAGTTTATAAAAATGAAATGCCAGTGTGTCGATAGAGAGCAGGGACATGCCACTCTCACTTTTTAATACAATTTACATAAAAATATTTGTCAAAAACAGAAAACAGTAATTTTTTCTGAATTGATAAAACTTGACTCTGCATTAAGTGAGGTGTGGGAACTGATTTCTTGTACTTTATCTGGAATTGTATTCCTGAATCTTATGACTTTCACCTGTCTTGGACTTAGAACTTGAATTTAGCTCCAATGGGATCTTGGCTTAACATGTATATGGTGATTTCAGCCAGACTCAGAGTACACAGTTTCCAGAATCTCACTTTTATTTCCTTAAGTTGGCTGTAAGTTTTACAGAATCAGACAATCACAGAAAGTAAGTGACATTTTGGCCACAATAAATATAACCCATGCTGTGACATCACTGTCACCACATTCCTGAGAAGATGACTCCGACAGGGTGTCCAACTGTGGCTCAGGATGGCTACGAATGCAGCCCAACACAAACTTGTAAGTTTACTTGAAACATTATGAGACTTTTTTGTTTGTTTTCGTTAGTGTTCATGTATTTAATGTGTGACCTAAGACAACTCTTCTTCTTTCCGTGTGGTCCAGAGATTCCAAAAGTTTGGACACTCCTGTTGGAGATACCTGTAAATAATCTATTACAATTACTTAAACATGTGAAAGTTCTTGGATTTCCATCATTTCATCATGCTAATTATTTCCCTGAAATATTAGATCACTTCTCTCCATTTAATTTCACCCCAACCCTTCACTTTCACATTCGTTTAATAAATTTTCAGGTTGAGTTTCAAATTTCTCTTAAGATATTCAACACTCAGCAATAAATATATCCTACCTTAGGTGTAGCATTTCAAAAATTATGCTCCGAAACCTACAGCAAGTCTAAGTTAACTCTCAAAAGCATTTCATATCCTCACCAAGAATCCGATGCTGACATCTGCTAACCTGCTGATAGCTTCATCATTCACTTAATCATTCTCATCTAATCCAACCAAGCACTCTGTCTCTTATGGTTTGTCGGAGTAACTTTTAGCATGGCAGAAGGGCAAAAATCCCTTTCCTATAGTGTCTCTCATAGGTCTGTGTATGTCAATATATGTATATTTAGTGAGGACCTGCCAGATACTTACCACTGAGCTAGATTCTGGGCATTCAAAAGTAGACAAAAATTTCCCTCCCCTCCAGGTGCCCTTGCTGTAATAAGACACATAGTAAATTGGTAACTGGACACACGATGCTGAGTGACATGGTGAAGGAATAGGCAGGATACGCTGGGAGGTGGTGGTGGGGAAATCCAGGCAGATCTAATTGTCCCAGAGGAGCTGTAGTCAGTCTCTCTTTTCCTAATAAAGTATGGTTTCTTGAGTCTCTTCTCTATATTCTAAACATACTCTATGTGTTTACTATTATTACTACTATTCCTTTAATCCACACTCCTCCCGTTTTTCAAATATACTTTTATAACCTTCTTTTGAATACTTTTAGGTAAATAAGGTAACTTTTAGATCATCAAAACTGTGACCCACTTAATAAATAAAATTAACATTAAATCTAGCATATGCATATATATTTCATGTAGGTACATGCATATAGTCATATAATACATAAACACTAGAGTGTAATGCACTCTACTATTTTTTATTTAATTTTATTCTGTTCTGTTAAGAGCAACCAGAAGAACGCTTGTCATGACATACTGAATTTAATTTAATGGTAAGATCGTGGACTGAGGTCTGTTGTTTGGACACACTGAAGGGAATAATATTGGCAATGAATTAATAAATTACATAGTGTGGCATGTGCCACAGTGGGAATCCATAAGGATGCCAATGTATGAATGATGTAGGAGGGGCCTAATAAACACATTGAGGGCAAGAACTGGATTATGGTTATTTTTTACTCTACAGTATTTAGCTTTTACTTGGTTCTTAACAAATGCTTATTACATTAATGAAGCTGGGTGAAGTCAGCGTCACTGACAAATAATCCCCTAATAGGGACATTGCTTCTTTTTCTGCGATAGAGAAGACAAGCTCTGGACATGTTTGCCGCCACTCTCACCCATTCATGGCCTCGATCGTAATGGCTCGAGGTCCTTTGAACCTTGGATTCTTTCTCAGTACACTGATGCGGGCAGCTGCTGCCAGTCTCCCGGATCTGGCGTGAATGGTGAAATCTGTTTTTAGGATATTTCCTTATAACTTCATTTATTTGTGTATTACTGATGGGTTGACCAGAGGCAGATTTACTATCTGTCTCTCTTTGGATTTTCCCCTTTCTTAAAGACAACACAATGTCTTCTAGTTCATTTCAACTCCACAGAGTGCCTAATATGATTTCTGGCACACAGTGGGTTCACATATTGAGATGATATAAATTTGTTGTAAATTCAATTCCACTTTTCCATCAAATGGGACTGTTAAATTGTGAACATATTTTTGCTTTCCTGATTCATAATATATGAGTACTCTAATCCCAGATGGCACATCCTTCAGAAACATATGGACAAGACAATTTATAAGGAGTGCTCTTTCAGGAGCCAGTTCCACTTAGCTGAGGAGGCCGTGTGATTTTGCCAAGACATTTCAAGCTACTCATTGAGAAGGAGGGTGAGTAGGTCTTAGTCATGTAGCCATGGGACTGAAAAAAGTTTGACACAAACCTCCTTCCCTAAAGGATATGGATTTTCATCCTTAGGGAGGGGTGAGATAGAATGTGTTAGGAAATTCCTCCATCTCCAAGCACAGGGCACAAACGCATTGCAATGAATTTGTAATATGGCTGTGAGCTTTCTGGTTCTTGTTCTTACAACAGAAATAGTTATGTTGGTCATTCTGGTGCATGCTCAGGGAGGGCACTTGTGAGGAGGAAAAAGGGCCTGATATTTACTTCTCACCTATCACACACCACTGTGTTTTGCATACATTTGGGTGTGATATTTAGGATGAGGACTGGTAGTAGAAAATACTTGAAAAGGTAACAGCTGTCAAACAATGAGCAACCTATAGACTGTAAGAATGGTTCAGATTGTTACCGAGTAATGGGAGTAATAAGATTGGGTGTATGCTTTTCATTTCTCAGCATAGAGTTGATAGAGTGAACAGTTCAGTCCTCCCCTGCTGTGTCACTGCAAGAAAGCCTCAAAGCAGGAGTCACTATCACTGTTTATAGAAGCACAGTGTCTCAAAGTCTGCAAGAAACAAAACGGAATGAGTTATGTAAAAATATGCCTGACCTATGTGTAAGTGATTCACACTTAATAGAGTTGGAAACAGTTCAGTTTTCAGCTTTCCCTGAGCACAATGTAACACTGGTAAGCAAAGTTCCAATGACAGAGATGAAATATCTACCCTGATGTGTCTGACTTTACACTAAGCTGTGCCACCTTTCATGGTGAGCTTTCTCCATGGTGTCTGGTACATACCAAGTGGTCAGTAAGCAATGCTTGCCTGAACAAGCATTGGCTAATTTCCATGGACTCTCTCAATGCATCCCTCCTCCAACACCACCCCTGTGAATCTGTACTCTCAGCACTCTCCCCTGATATTCCCTTTCCTTTGGGGCCACTGGCACCTGGAGCTGGAACTAGCACAGCTTTTATGATCCTTTCTGTTGCTTGTGACACTGCCTCTTAGACTAATGGGCAGGGCTGAGTCCAGACGTTTTGCTACATGCCAGATCAAACAGTCTGCTGAGGGGTTTTTCCTGGTCCCTGTAATCTGATGACTAGTATTTGTAGGAGATTTAAATCATGTTTGCATGGTTTGACAAGATGGGATCAGAAAAAATGTTTAAAATATGCAGTGAAAATTTCAGTGGCTTACCAATTCATCATGGCTTTTATTTACTTTCTGTTTTAGACAGAAGTTGAAGTCCACATAGTCAGAAAACCCTCCCAGAGGTGCAAGCTGGGGAGTTACCTCGTACTCACACTCTCAGTGCTATGCTGTGCATCACCTACATTATTTTATGTAATTCTTATAGTAATTATAAGGTGCAGGCATTATTAGTTCCATGTTTCTTATGACAAACATACAGACAGTTTAGATAACTTACTCATGGTGTTGTCACTAATAAATGGAAGAGATGCATTTTAAGCATAGATTGGAGCACCTGCAAAATCCTGTACAGACACAGCCTTTTATTTAAAACTCAGCTGCCTAAAAAGCCCTGCTTAGGCTTCTGTAAATTTCTACCATCTGCTGAGAAGCTGGAGCATCACCTAGCCCAAGCACTGTCTTATTACCAGCAAATAAATGTCAGGGTAAAGACTGTGGAAATCATCTGTTACCTTAATGTTCAAGAGGGGCATCCACTCCAACCTGACAGTGCTTTCCAACAATGCTGGGAAACAAATAGATTGGCGAGGCCGGCGTCTTAGGGGGTACATAACCTTATGAATGTGAACATTTAGCTTATTAAAATTCACAAAGAAAAACCTTATGGTGCCATCATTCGACCCAGCTAACATCATCAGTATGGCTCAAGGGCTGTGGCTTTGTACAGTCACCCTAGCAGCAGTGAACATATGGTTCTACTTCTCTCTAAAGCCTCAAGGCATCTGACGGTACCTTTCATGGATAATGGATAAAGGCTGCCATACCAGTAGGTAACTTCTGTTACATCAGTATTGCCTTCGTGCCAAGAATGCTGAGCAAATTCTGGGAGGTTTTGAACTGACCTAGGTCTATTCTGTCAACAGTCACACCCTCACAAGCAGCAGGGGGAAATGCTTCCCCTTTAACTGCACTTTGGTGTTCCCCTATGTTTGCATGAGCTCCTTAAAACAGAAACCTCTGAAACACAGTTAAGCCACAAGCTGTAGCAGCTACATTATTTTTAGCTGTTGCTTTGATTGTGTTAATTTGTTCTTTTTGATACCTTCCCTACTGCTTCTGGGTGAGAACGTGTAAGTTTTTGCTTTAATAGCCTCAAGGAACTATTACAAGTGTGTTTTGAGAGAATATCCAAAGAAAGTTAAATAATTGAAAATGTTTTGCACTATTTCCCAGGTTTCTTCCAGCATCTAAACTATGAATAGAATCACTATTTATTGTTGTAAATATCTACCTAGCAACTAAGTGCAATTCTATCTAATCTGCATTCCATTGTCAGTTGTTCAAAAGGGTCCACATCTTCTTTCTGCTTCCCTCCAAGACCTCTCATAATATTCAGAAATAGTTACTAAAGGCCTGGAAATCAGCTAAGCTCTGCAGTGGATTTTCACTTATTTTGAAGAGGACAGACATGGGCAGTTTTCTTATCTTCCAGAGTTACTACCATAGAGTGAATGCAGAGGGTATATTAGAACTACATTCAGATGGGTTCAAAATCTGCTCTACTAGTACTGCTTCATCTTCAGCAGGTTACTTATTTTTTTTTTTTATTGATTCTAAAGAGAGGGAATAGAGAGAGAAAGAGAGGCCGAGAATCATCGATATGAGAGAGAAACATCGATCAGTTGATTCTTTGTACATTCCCCAATGGGTGACTGAACCCACGTCCCAGGCATGTACCCTGACCAAGAATCGGACCTGTGACCCTTTGGTCTACAACACGTCACACTACCAACTGAGCCACACTGGCCAGGGCAAGTTATAAATGTTTTGATCATTGGTACTGTTGTTATTTATACTCCTTTTTGCCTTGTTTCATGCCCTTATTCAAGCTCCCAAATTAAGACTCATCAGTGACTTTCTTCTCCCTGTCCTGCAAATCTGTGTTTAAAATGCATTCTAAATTTCACTCTTCCTCATCAGCTGCATAGCCCCAAATGCCAGCCTGAGACATCATCTGCTCTCACTTGGGCCATGTCCTCCTGCGTGGACTCCCTGCTTTCACTCACGTACTCTTCACTATTTCTCTCCATTGTCCCTCCACAGCCAGACTGAACCTCAAAATTAAAATCAGGTTATATAATTCCCTTGATTCAAATTAAAATCCCCTATTTCTTACAACTGCCCGCAAGACATACATTATCTGATCCAGCTTTTTTTCCTCATCTTTTTCTACTTTTTGCCATGACCGTTTTGTTCCAAACAACCTAAAATTTTAACCCTTTTTGAACACACCAAATTTTCCCCATCTGAGAGCATTTGGTCTCACTGTTCCCTCCACCTGGAATTCCTTTCTCCCAGACATTTATGTTACACCCTTCCCATGACAAGGGGCTCAGGGAGCCCTCTTTTTAGCTCCATATTTAAAAAAAGGCACTTATCCCTCCTGACTCCCTATCCTGTAACTCTGGTGTGGTGCTTCATTTGAATGTCACCACCTGCCTCCATTTCGCATGTCTATTTATGAGACTGGGGAGTTTTGTTTCTTTTGTTTGATGTTGAATCCTCAGTATCCTGAGAGGTGTTTGCAAATAACAGGCAAGCATTATATATTTATTGAATAGATAAATTAATAAGTGAATGAATAAACTCTATATTTTCTAAAAATGAAATGGATAATTCCTCCTTTGCAGGAGTTCTATAAGGATGAGAGTTAAAATATAAGGCAACTAATCACGTCTGGTGTGAGACTCTCATAAATGATTATTACTACAAAATTTGAATTATCTAAATGATTGAAAATGGATCTCAAGGGCACACAGTACTTTTGAGATTACACAGAATGTGGTGAATTTAAATAATATAATGGGGTGCCTGGGAATTTTTGAATACTTACATCCTGATACAGGCCCTGTGCCCCACACATGAGATTATTGAAGAAAAAGCATTTCATTATGTTTCAGGCTTGCATCCATATGAACATTTTTGGACATATACTAAAATGTAGCATTCCTAGAATTATTTGTATTAATTTATTACTTATTATTGCTATTACTTGTGATATCCACAGAAATGTGTTTGACCACCAGGCTGAGATGTGGGTGTGATTGGCAGTGACTGTGGCTGCCATTGTCTGGTGAGAGGTAATTTTAGTTGTGTGATCCTCTGGTTAAATTTTTCAGTATTATTTACATTACCAAAACCACCCACCTATTAATTTTAACTTAAAATCTGATCTATAATTATTATTTAATGCATCTTCCAATATTTACAAAATGATGTCATATTGAAGATAATTGTGTTTTATGCATAACTCTTGTGAGGAAGACACACACAAACAGAGTCATATCTATTATTTTTCTAATTCATTTCCTGGATATATTTACATGTCTATACTGGTGGGATTTTATTGGGAGGCTTGGCTCACCTCTCACATTCATCTTCTCATGGATTTCTGGGGCTTAAATCAGTTCAAGTCCTGTTCATTAAAAACGTAAATAATAGCATAGAAATGATTAGAAGGTAGAGACAATATCCTTGCAGGCTTTGGCTCAGTGGCTTTGGTCATGGTGGTCAGTGTTACCTTTGAAGTCAAGACCTGCAGAGACCAGTGGAGCCTTGTCCCCAGCTGCCTTGAACCCTTCCCTGGTATCAGAGGGCAAACTGCTGAGCTCCAGGCTTGTATTTATTTGTTAATGGTTCACACTCATTTGCTCAGTTACATCTGTGCCAGGCTAGCCATCCTTGAATAATTGAGGACATTTTCATGCCTGTATCCTGCATCACACTTGTCTCCTAATTCATTTTCCTTTAACCTTTGCAGAAAAGGTCTTTGTCTGGACCACTAGTTACTCTTAGGAAAAGCTGCATGGCTAGACTATGGGCCACAGAGTGCTGAGTGCTACAATGCCTCTTTCCAGTAGTGAAAGCTACGGCCCTTCAAGGAGGGAGGGGGCAGGGTAGCCTTCATTAAAGCCACATAGTTCCACTCAAACCTTTCTTCTGGATTGTGGGTCTATTCACTTTCCATGTACATAACTAATTGTAGTTCCTTAAGGGACTTTTCTTCAAACATGAACATCAGCACCGACCTACTCATGATTTTAGAAAGTAAGAGAAAATGGCAACCAGTTATATCTCATTGTTATTTGATTAGTTTACAAGAACAAGCAAACTGCCAACAAAATTTATTTTATGTATTTACTTTGGTATTGTGTTCATCTTGAGAAGTTACTCTTGAGCCAAAGATGTATCTTAAAATTATTGATATTTTATAACTTAGAAATTATATGTGTGCAGAACAATGACCTTATGCAAAATGGAACTATTATTACTTGGAGTTTTGGTGACAAACCTGATGCCAATCTGATAAACTGTCGATTCTCTCTCCATTTTCAAGTTACCCAAAGTGCTGTTTGAAATATTCCTTCCTCAAAGCATAGACCTAATTCTTGCTCCTTTGATGCAAATTAATACTTATCTAAAGTGTACCTGACAGAGTTTGCCCTCATGCCATCTGCCCTAGAACACAATCTGTCCAGGCTTAGCTGGCAAGCCAGTGTATTTTTCAGAGTCTGACTGCAGTTTAGCAAAAAAGAAGTTTCAGAAGGAAAATAATTTTTAAAACTTGGAGGCAACAAATATATTCTTCAGTAGGTGAATGGATAAATAAACTCTGGTACATTCAGACAATGGAGCATTATTCAACACTAGATGGAAATGTGCAAACAAGCCATGAGAAGACACAGAGAAAACTTAAAGGCATATTACTAAGTTAAAGAAGTCAATCTGAAAAGGGTTCATGCCGTATGATTCCAACAATATGACATCCTGGAAAAGGTAAAACTACAGAAACAATACAAAGATCAGTGGTTGCCAGGGTTGGGGTGGAGAGGTGAGTAGTCAGAGCACAGAGGTCTTCAGCAGCAAATATTTCAATGATTGGATATATGTAATTATATATTTGTCCAAACTCATAGGAGGTACAAAACCAAGAGTGAACGCTAAGGTAAAATTATGAACTTTGATTGATATGCTATGTCAGTATAGTCCCTTCCTTGTTAAAAAAAAAAAAAAACACTTCAAGTACCGATCTGCAGAGCGGCGTTGATAACAGGGCAGTCTATGCATGTGGCAGGGCAGGATGTGGGTGGGAAATCTTCACAGCTGCCTAACGGTGCCATCCTAAACCTAAAATCATTCTAAAAAGTGAAGCCTTAAAAAGAAAAATAAAGGAAAGAAAGATGAGTGTCTTTGATTTTTGAAGTGAGTCAAAGAAAAGAAACGATGCCCCTTGCCCTTTGATCTTTATCATCAAATAAGGCTGTGCACAAGATAAATTCTGAAATTCATCCAGTACAGATCAGACCTCTTCTTAGAAAGCCTAACGACTTGCCCTTGATTCTGATTTGCTCTTGCGGAGCATGTGAGTTGGAAAAGTAAGACTGTTGGGCTTTTATTCTCGAGGCTTCCAATGACTAGACAAGACAGATCTAAATATTGGGATCCTGCTTACTACAAACACTTTATTGGAAAAATAAATTTAACTATGGCTTTTTCCTGCAAGGATCCAATTGGATGGGATCTTATTTTATTCATAAAAGTTAATCAATAAATGTATAACTTCACGTGATTCTTTTTTTATTAAAAACTTCTCACTATATTGTGGGGGGAGAGGTGGGGAGAAAATACAGACAACTGCAATTGATCAATAAAATAATTTAAAAATAAATAAAACAATAAGTACAATACTTTCCTAGCCAAAAAAAAACCCCCCAAAACTCCTCACCATATTGAGAACACTTTATAAGAACACTTTATAAACCATCAACAACAAAAGATATAAGATTTTTTTTAATCAAGAGAATCTTAATCAAGATTTATTTTTTTTTATTTGAGAATCACTTACATGGCCCCCTTCTGGTTACAAAACTGGGAGTTGCCACGCATTGTATGAGAGGTGGGGGCAATAAATCTACCTTTTGTGACTTCTTGAAGGTTACCTTTTTGTGGAAGCTGTGGGTTAATTGATGTAAGAAGCTCTAGGAAGAAAAGGGATGAGTCTCTCTGATCTCTTTTCCAGATTTGAAATTAGCAACATTTGTCAGGGAAGGCTAGTAGCCTATAAAGAATGCTTTTTGTATTCACTTAGATTTATGAAGTTTATACTTTAGATAGTCTTTAAAAATCACATAAAATTATGATGATAATAATTAACTCTAAGGGTTACTATGAGGATTAAATGAGGCAATGCATATAAAATATGTTAAAAAGCACCCAAAAGCTCCTGTATGTAATGAGATAGCTGTAACCCACTGCCTCATCAAGGAATACAAATGGATTCAGTCATTGCCATTTAGACACCATTCAGTGAATGCAACTGTGTTATTATTTTTACTATCAAATTTCTATGATGTATTGTGAGCTCCATGATAAAATCCTCATTTCCATTTTTTCTACAGTGGGATTAATGAGTCATTTGCATTTATTTAAAAAATCAACCACATGGTATGCCATTTTGAAAATGATCTAAAAATAAATTTCCAATGTGCATTAGGTTTAATCCATTATTTTTTCCATTGAAATTTAAAGAAATTTATTAGAGATCTATTTGAATGTGAAATTACCCAGCAGGAAAAAATCTCATTTTATAAAGAAACTTTAGCTAAGTCTTCTATCTTCCAGTTCCCCAGCTATAAAAACAGAAGCACCCAAGCAAAACTCACTTTGAGCTAAACTTAGATTGTTATCTGTTACCAGCGTCCCATTCATTGCTGCCTCTGGTTCATACATTTTCCTTTTCTTTAAACAATGTTAAAATTTTAATCATTACCACTTGGGTGTCTGAGACTGGAAGATAATTAGATCACTGAATATGCAAAAATGATGATATGAAAATTATAAGAGTAATATTTACTAAGCATAAACAGTGCATGCAACTTCCTTTCTTCTTGTGGTACAAAGACATAGATTAGCAAAGTGACACCGATACTTTTAACAGAAAGGAAATAAATCAGCTCCACTACCACATTTTATTTATTGTGAATGTAATGGCATTTCCTCTTGTGGGTTTTCTTGACAATTTAATTTGGTGTTTCACTTAAATCTCTACAGAGCTCTCCGGATTGCCTATATGTTTGCTGGTGTCTGAGTATCACTGGCAAAATGTATAAAGGAAGCAAAACCAACTGCCTTCTCACTTGATATGAAGAACCCACTTGTGATGATATGGCTGGAAAGTCTCTTCTCAACACAGCTGTGCTAACAGACTGCTGATGAGTCACTGACCTTTCTCACCAGAGTAGTTCAAAGCCTCCTTCCCAACTTTGCTTTTAATTTAATTATCATTTGAAGAGAGGAAAATCCTTTTATGCATCGCTGAGAAAAGACTATATCTTGGGACTATAATGACAATGATTTTGCCTATTGTAAGTCCTGAGAACTATCTGATAAAAGCAAAACTTTGTTCCAGATCAGAGGAGCATTTAATTTATAAAAAATTTGGATTGGTCTTCAAATATTGCAGAAGTTAGGTAGATTGAAAATAGGAAAAGTGAATGTTCTCTGGATCCAGATTCTACTTGAGGCAACAAATTTCTTTGAGCAGACAATTGTTTTATTTTATTTGATTGTTGAAAAGATTCAGTTTTGTTACAGTGAGAACCTTTTTGTATTGCTTTCCCGTGTGAACCTGGGCCGAGAGCATCTCAGGGTCTCACTCATTCTAACCCTTAACTGGCATGTGTGAGATGTGAGTAACTTAGGAAAGGCTAAGTGTTTCTGACCAAGAGACTGATAATTATGATATATTCAAACTAGAAATTCCCTCTACTAACTGAATAGAGGTCCCAAATTCATAAGCCTTTACTCTTATTCCCCTTACTATGGTTGCCCATTGTGTAGTAGAAGACTGATCTCGCTCTTTATAGTTAAATGAGCTGTTGGTGAAGATAAAGTTTTCTTCTATCTTGCTCAGTTCTTCTGGATGGTCTAATAATTAAATTAACATAAGACAGACTAACAGGAAAAAATAAAATTTAATTATGTACTTAGTGGGACACCCACAAAGTCAGTGAGACCCAAGGAAAAGCCGGGCAATTGAAGCTTATATACTATTCTGAACTGAGGACGGGGATAAGGGCCTGGGGCTTCAAAGCGGTAATTCACAGTACCAAAGGAAGAGCAGCTGGTTAGTAACTAGTGGTTTGTCCTGCCATACAGGTAGATCCTTTAGATAAAAGCTCTCTCTCTTTTTGGGCTAGGGTTCCTGTCTAAATTCTTCAGGCAATTAGGGAGGGGTAAAATTTTTCCTGAGTCTGCTGGGTCTTGATGATCTTCAGCTCAAAATGGTCTGCATGCTAATGTGGCACACTTTGGGGAGGCTCATTCTGAACCCCAGTCAGAGCCTATGGGTCACAGGCCACTGGCCCATATCCATTATGAGTTAACCACTGACCCTGACTTTATTCTCACCCTGTGTCTTGAAAAATTGCACCTACTCTGACTCCTGCTTCCCCATCTGTCCTGCAGTCTTCCACTTCTGACCTCTTCAGTTCAGTTTAAATCAATATAGTTGACTTGGATGAAATGTATCTGCACAATACATGCTTTCTATGCACCACACATGATGTTTAATCACTAGGGATATAGGGATAAAACATACCCTCTTTCCTTGACATGTTATGTCTCATAGTAAAGATATGCAAAACATCATTTCAGTGAAGTGAGATATTTGTAAATGGTCTTTCACAGGTTGATTTATGAACTAAGACTCCTTTGATCTTGCAGCCCTACCACCTCAAGGTCAACTCCACCTCTAAACTCTTGGTTTCCACCTCATAGATAGAGAATGGAGAGGGTGAAGAATTGTATAAAGTTTTTAAAAGCTAGACCTATTGTTAGGTACATTGATTTCACCCACACTCTCTGGTCAGATCTTACTCCTGTGGTTATACCACTCTGTAAGTTTAGCTAGTTAGGTTAGTTTCCTATTGTGTCACATTACCAGAAATGCAGTGGCTTAACAGAATAAAAATTTACTCTCTTATAGTTCTGAAAGTCAAAATTCTGAAATTAGAGCCACTGGGTAAAATTAAGACTCTGAGGCGAGAACCATTTCCTAGCCTTTTTCAGCTTCCAGAGGTTGCCTGTACTCTTTGGCTTCTGGTCCCTTCCCCACATCACTCCAACCTTTATTTTCCACATTCGTATCTTCTACTTCTGATACTTAATTTATTGTACTCCTCTATAAGAACCCCTGTGAATACATTGGACTCAACTGAATCTTCCAGAATAATCTCTCTAACTTGAAATTCTTAATTGTATCTGCAAAGTGTCCTTAATTATGTAATGTAACATATCCATAGATTCTGGGGATCAGGATATGGGCATCTTTCTGGGCCACTCATTATACAGCCTATCACAAGAGGGAAACACTCTAGTCAGTGCCCTGGGGAAGAAGGAAATGGGTTTGATGAACAGTTTTCCACTTTCTATATAAATAATAAAAATAATGGCTATTGTGGAGTCTGTGTTTTTATTTCCTATATGGCATAGCACTATAAAAATAGATATTTTATATATGTGTGTATATATATATGTATACATATATGGAATTGGCATATATATGATAAACACTTTATGTGCATTGTATTAATTCATTCAACAATTCTTTGAGTAAAGTACTACTACTTTTCATTTACTAAGAAAAGACGAGGCTTCGAGGACTTAAATATTTGTCCAGAATATCTAGGTTAGTGGTGGAGCAGGACAGAAACCCAGGTCTGCCTGTCTCTAGAAGCTGCCCCCTGCCCCTCTTCATTCCTCTACTCTTTATCCCTATCACCAAAGAATTAAACACTGCAGATATTGGGCTAAACAGAGGATCCTTTGTCCCAAAGCAGATCTGCAGGAATAACTTCACAAAGATGTTAGATGCAAGGACTATACTGATTCTCAATTGGCGACCCTTAATTCTCTGGCACTACAATCTTCCCTTGTCTCTTGATTGGTGACTCTCTCAAGCTGTTTCTGGAAACCCATTAGGTGATGTATTATAGCAGTTCCTTGTCATCTACATCTGTCACCCAAACAGTGCCTTAAGTTCTGTCATTTTGACCCTAAGGTGATCCAAGCAGAGGGGAAAAAATTATGACAGTAGGTCAGGAAGACTCTGGAAGGCAAAAATGCAGGGCAGGGATCAGGGACAGCTCAGATAGTCAGCATGTCCCTGAACCTGGATGATGGCCACTTCAGTGGACCTTTCTGAGGCAGCTGGGCTAGACACTGCGAGAAGGCCCTACTGACCCTCTGTGCTCTCCTCCTCCTTGTATTGCACATGTCAGAATTACATACCAGAATCTCTTTATTAAAGATATTTTGATTTGTGTCTACCAGATAAATCATGGCTTCTGTATGGACTCTCTCCCTTGGCAGAAATTAAGTTAATATGCCAGCAAATGGGTGACCCAAATGACCTTTTCCCGAAAAACATCAAAGTGAGCTATTGTGGTTTTACACTAACAAGAAAAGAGAAGGGTAATCGTTCTTTCTCTCACTTTTTCATGGTAACGTCTGTTGACCTCTCCCTGACTTTCTCATAATGTCTATGTCATGAACAGAAGAAGGCAAAGTCGCACAATTTAGCAAAATATCGGTGTTTCCTGTATATACATATTTTTTCTTATCTAGGGAAACCAGGTTTTCTCAGAGGAACTCACCAGGCAGTGAGCCCCCAGTGTTTGTTGTGTTAAATGGGGTATATTGTTTTGTGCTCAGCTGTGAAATACATTGAAATAACACTGAGTGACCATGCTTCTTCTGGGACCTCACTGTCCCCTAAGTTGAAGGTCACAAAATAATAATGACACAACAGACTGGTATTTAACCAGGCAAGTACTTACAAAGCTTTTTTTTCCCAAGAAGTTGGAAGCACTTGGTCTAAAACATCTAAGTTCTCGAAAGACTACCCTGCCAGCATTTATATTAGGGATATCATTTATACCTATACCGCTACTCACTCAACACTTTCCCACACTTTGCCTTACTCTTACCACTGCCATTAAAAAAATACCCAAAAGAACTTCACGCCACATATTGTTAACAAAACACCAAAAAGTCATTGTTGCAGGGGCCTTCCCACCCTCATTTTACACTTCACTAAGACGACCTGCTACATTAAGAAGCAGCAAACATATTTGAAACTCTCAGTTGTTTGTATTCATTGCCGGGTACTTCAGATGCCTGATTAGCAAAACCTGAAGTCAAAAGCTCTTCTAAATGAAGTCTGTCAGAGGACACCATTGAAAAGCATTCAAGTACAAACTCACTGTAACACAGTGGTATGTGCTGTGGACAAAGCTCTTTAAGTTAAAGCCAAACTTTCAATCAAGAATGTATTCAACATGTATTTAGTTGAGGACTTAGTCTTTACCAGGCACCATGCTAGATGCTAAAGGAACTCTTTGAGTTCATGCACTGGCATTGTTAATAATTAGTTAGCAGTGTGACCTTGAGGAAAATACAACTTCCTAAGCCACAGTATTCTGATCATGGAAATGAGTATAATAATAGTTGTCCAACCGATTTCAGAGAGCCATTGTGAATTTCAAGTAAGGCAATATATTTGACATCCCTTTGTGAATGACAATGATGACTCTACAAGTATTTATTATCCATGTAAATGTGAGGAGCTTTACTTTCAATTCAAACATAGTGAATGCATTTATTTTTCAAGATTGATGAAAGGGAATTTACTTTCCTAGCAGAGGCTATGAAAAAATTGGTCCCCTGCTCTCCTACACTGATTGGCAGATTTTCTACATCATTTCTTGATAACCAGTAGGGTAAGTCATTACAATGTAAATGTCTTTCTGGGCTACAGGGCACATTATATACAATACTCATGTTGTCAACATAGAAATGTAATACTCATGAATATATAATATATAGCAATTCACCTCTGACATGTTTAAGTATATGCATGTTGAGTTTCCTGGCAAAATTACAGAGAGTACAGATTATTTCAATTAAAAATAAACATGCTTTTCATGAAATTAATTACACATTGCATTTAGATTTAGACATTGTGTAGTGAAATGTGGTTGTAAACACAGCTATTAAAACTGCATTAGGAAAACTCAGTCAACCCAAATCTCTCTCTCCACCCACCAGGTTTGAAACTTTGCATTAAAGAATTGATTAATTTTTCTTTCTTACAAGATAGTGCTGTTCATAAAGGCAGTGACATTTTCATGCATATTTAGTTTACTTTTCTAGGTAAGATATTGATGGAATGGTGCACATTTTCACTGGGAAGAATACTGGAAACATTTTTAAATAAAAAAATAAATATATCTCTAAGTAAGTAGTGATATACTCCGTACCCCAAAAAATCATAGGATTGGAAAAGACTGCACATTTTATTGTAGTCTGATTCCCCTGGGATGAATGATTCCTCCCCTATAAGGCACTTGCAAAGTTCAGACCAATCCATCCTGAAAACTCCTGGGGTGGAGGAGGTCACTACCAGCTCTCACAGCACGTTCCACTGTGGGCAGCTTTCTTTGTTGAAACTTTGTTTTCAATCCAAAGAAATATTTATTTAGCTAACACAGTGGAAAGCTGAAGGATAAACAGATATTAACAATGCATAGTTCTCATGTACCAGGAATTTAGAAGCTAGATAAAAAATACAAAATTTATGAATTTTTCAAGCAAATACGTTAATTTTCTCTAATCACAAGTACTATCATTCACTTATTTATAATTTGTCATATACCTTCTTCCACAGCATGTTAGAAATCACTTAAAACATAGTTCTAATAATCTAAGTAGAGGATACATGCAAGTTAATATAAATAGAAGATAGTTTTCCTGAAATCAAAATCTAAAATGACATGCAGATCATTGTTTTATATAAAAGATATTACATAGTATTTAGATGATATCATCACCTATGATTTTGATAAATAAAATACGTCTTCCTCAAAGGACACACTGGTCTACAGGAATTAGATCAGCTTTGGCCATTGGACAGAGTGTTCATAGCATTCAGGGCAGTGCACTCACTTCATCTCCCAGAGCATCGAAAAAGTGATTTTTACGATAAATATCCTCCCTCTACAACTTTTGAACAACTTAACACACTTGAAATGGTTAAGGGGAGCAATGTTTTAATTTAAATTTTGGCTCCAAATGTAAGTAACCTTAAGAAAACTGCCCTCCTGTATCTAAACTTTATGACACTCCATAGACACAGACAACAGCATGGTGATTGCCGAGCAGTGGGGGAGATGGGGAAAGCAGAAGAGGACAAAGGGGAGGCAGATGGTGATGGAAGAGACTTGACTTGTGGTGGCGAATGAATAGTACAATATACAGATGATGTACTATAGAATTGTACATCTGAAACCTGTATAAATTTATTAACCAATGTCATTCCAATAGATTCAATTTAAAAAGCAATATTACAACTAAATATCTAATTATAGAAATGTATACATGTAATAGACAAGCTCACATGCCTATTGCTTTCTACTTTCTGAGTTAACCTAGGACACTGTATTGTATTTTAGCAATTTTTAATTTGGTGATTATTATAGATTATTGAAGACTGAATAAAAGAATAGACCATCTTTAAGAGAAACAACTAAAATTTATAATACTCATAAGAACAGATGTATAGTAAAGATTCCATTTTGATGATTATAGGTCAATAAAAAATAGTCTCAACACTTAATTTAGATATTCTTTTATTCAATATATTATGACCTTATTCATTGTGACTCATTTTTAAAACAGCTTTATTGAAATATACAATTCATCTCTTTCAATTCACCCATTTCAAGTGTGCAACCCAATGGATTTTAGTACATTCACAGAGTTGTAAAACTGCCATCATGTTGCTATAGACATTTGGGCACACACTTTTGTGTGAACATAGACTGACATTTATCCTGGGTGTATGCCTGGGAGTGAACTGCTAGGTCGTACACTTACTCTGTATTTAACATTCTGAGAACTGGTCAAACTGGTTTTCAGAGTGATTGCACCATTTTATATCTTGCCCAACAGAGTAAAAGAATTCCAGTTTCTCCTCATTTATGCCAAAATGTTATTGTTGGTCTTTTTTACTTTTTTGGTGATTTTAGTGGGTATAAAATATCCTGTTGAGTTTTAAAATAGCTTTGACTAATGGCTAATGCTGCTGAGCATCTTTATCTTTGTAAGAGCTTTTTTTTACGTTTTCTAACACAAGTCCCTTACCGGATATGTGACATGAAAACATTGTTTCTAATATATGTGTTAACTTTTAACTTCCTTGATGGTGTAATTTTTAGAACAAAGGTTTTGAATTTTTATGAAGTCCTATTTATTCATTTTTTCCTTTGTCATTTGTGCTTTTGGTGTCTATTTTATGGAAGCGTTGCTTAATCTAAGGTCATGAGATTTGCTCCAGCATTTTCTTTTAATAGTTTTACTGATTTATCACCTACATTTAAGTCAATGATCTTTTTTCAGTTAATTTTTGTGTACTGGGTTAGGGAGGGGTTCAACTTCACTGCTTTTGCATGTGAATATCCAGTTTTCCCAGCAAATTTTGTTAAAAACGCTATTATTTTCTTACTAAATTAACTCAGCACTTTGGTTGAAGATCAACTGACCATAAATACAAAAGTTTATTTCTGTTCTCTAAATTCTGTTTCATTACCCTATGTCTGTCCTTATTCTAGTACCACACTGTTTTGAGTAATGTAGGTTTGTACTAAAGTTTAAAAATTGGAATTTTGAGTCTAATTTTGTTCTCATTTTAAAGATTATTTTGGCTTCTCTGATAAAATGTTCATATGAATTTTATTTTCACTTGTTAATTTTTACTAAAACAATAGCCCACTAGGATTTTGATAGAAATGTGTTGAAGCTATAGATCAATTCCAGTAATATCACCTTCTTAACTATTTTAAGTACTCTGTTACATGAACACTTAAAATATAACATATAATATAATTCCATTTATTTAGGTCTTCTATAACAATATTTTGAAATTTCCAGTGTGAAAGTCTTTTGTTAAATTTATTAAATTAGGAATAAATTTGTTATATTTATTACTAAGTATGTTATCCTTTTTGAGCCATTTTCAATGGAATTATTTTAATAATTTTATTGTCACATTCTTCCTTGTGAGTGTATAGATATTAATTAATTTTTTCTAAAATATCTTGCTTCCTGCAGACTTGGTGAACTGGTCTGTTCTAGATAGTGTTACACAAGTGCTTGAGGAAATACATATTCCTCTCTTGCTGGGTGGATGGTTTTGTAGATGTCTCTTAGGTCTAGCTGATTTATAGTGTTTTTTAAATCTCCCATTTTACCTGGCTGGTGTAGCTCAGTGGAGTGAGTGTGGACCTATGAACCAAAGGGTCGTGGTTTGATTCCTAGTCAGGGCACATGCCTGGGTTGTGGGCCAGGTCCCCCACAGGGGGTGCATGAGAAGCAACCACACATTGATGTTTCTCTCCCTCTCTTTCTCCTTCCCTTCCCCTCTCTCTAAAAATAAATAAATAAAATCTTAAAAAATAAAATAAAATAAATCTCTCATGTTAATATTTCCCTCCTACTTAGATACTTTATTATTGTAAGTGGAGGGTATTACAGTCTCAAACTCATAGATTTGTCTATTTTTCTTTAATTCTATCAGCCTCTATTTCATGTGTTTGGGGAATTTGGAGGTTCTATTGTGAGATGCATATATATTTAAAATTATTTTTTATGATGGATTGACTCTTTTATAATAAAGTGACCTAGCTTATCTCTAGTATCATTTTTGTTTTCATCTTAAAGTCTATTTTATTAGACACTGGCACAGCCATATCGATTCTCATGGTTGCTGTTTATATATCTTTATTCACCATTTACTTTTAACCTATTTGTGTCTTTGAATCTAAAATGTGTCTCTTGTAGACTATGATTTTTTTTAAAGGTTAATTGTTTTTATTTTTTTT